>VNKC01001154.1:0-35505 GCA_008042775.1 Drosophila pectinifera | reverse complement strand
ACCTTATTTAATTAAGCAATGATTTTTTTCTTAACTCTGATTTGTCCAATAAATTAGGGTAAAAAACTACCGATTTAAGGACCCAAAAATTCGTATATTGATGTCTTCTGGAGAGCATATTTTGGCCAAAAATGGGTTGACAGCCAAAAGCCGCATATCTTTCGATTCGCCGCGAAAACCTTATTTAATTAAGCAATGATTTTTTTCTTAACTCTGATTTGTCCAATAAATTAGGGTAAAAAACTACCGATTTAAGGACAAAAAAATTCGTATATATGATGTCTTCTGGAGAGCATATTTTGGCCAAAAATGGGTTGACAGCCAAAAGCCGCATATCTTTCGATTCGCCACGAAAACCTTATTTAATTAAGCAATGATTTTTTTCTTAACTCTGATTTGTCCAATAAATTAGGGTAAAAAACTACCGATTTAAGGACCCAAAAATTCGTATATTGATGTCTTCTGGAGAGCATATTTTGGCCAAAAATGGGTTGACAGCCAAAAGCCGCATATCTTTCGATTCGCCACTGAAGCCTTAATTAGTTGGCAAAAAAATATTTGAAAAACAAAAAATAAAAATTTTGGCCAATTTTTGAAAAAATGATAAGGGGTTACATCATTAAAATTGTCAAAAATTGGCCAAAAATTAATTTTTTCTGATCTCTAAACTCAATATGCAGATTAATTAACCCAATAAAAACTAACACAGAACTGCTTTCCGAATTGAATTTGAGGCTGATTTGACTTTGTTATGAATATTTTTAATCTTGAGTTGTCCCTAAAATTAGGATATAAAAAACTACCGATTTAAGGACCCAAAAATTCGTATATTGATGTCTTCTGGAGAGCATATTTTGGCCAAAAATGGGTTGACAGCCAAAAGCCGCATATCTTTCGATTCGCCACGAAAACCTTATTTAATTAAGCAATGATTTTTTTCTTAACTCTGATTTGTCCAATAAATTAGGGTAAAAAACTACCGATTTAAGGACCCAAAAATTCGTATATATGATGTCTTCTGGAGAGCATATTTTGGCCAAAAATGGGTTGACAGCCAAAAGCCGCATATCTTTCGATTCGCCACTGAAGCCTTAATTAGTTGGCAAAAAAATATTTGAAAAACAAAAAATAAAAATTTTGGCCAATTTTTGAAAAAATGATAAGGGGTTACATCATTAAAATTGTCAAAAATTGGCCAAAAATTAATTTTTTCTGATCTCTAAACTCAATATGCAGATTAATTAACCCAATAAAAACTAACACAGAACTGCTTTCCGAATTGAATTTGAGGCTGATTTGACTTTGTTATGAATATTTTTAATCTTGAGTTGTCCCTAAAATTAGGATATAAAAAACTACCGATTTAAGGACCCAAAAATTCGTATATTGATGTCTTCTGGAGAGCATATTTTGGCCAAAAATGGGTTGACAGCCAAAAGCCGCATATCTTTCGATTCGCCACGAAAACCTTATTTAATTAATCAATGATTTTTTCCTAACTCTGATTTGTCTAATAAATTAGGGTAAAAAACTACCGATTTAAGAACCCAAAATTTCGTATATGTGATGTCTTCTGGAGAGCATATTATATTTGGTATACATATTTTTATCCGTGAACTGTCCGTAAAATTATGACATAAAAAACCCCATTTAAGTACCTAAAATGCGTAAACATGAGCTCTTCTCAACAGCATATTTTGGCCAAATATATAATGTCAGCCAAATGCCGTATGTGGTTCGATTCACCGTTAAAAGCTTAATTATATTTGGTATGAATATTTTTATCCTTGAGTTGTTCGTAAAATAAGGACATAAAAAACCCAATTTAAGGACCGAAAAATGCGTAAATCCGAGGTCTTCTCAAAAGCATATATTGGTCAAAACTATATTGGTCAAAACTGGTCCGCTTTTTCATTTTATTGGCTTCAACAGCTGCCCGGTTTTCCATTCAATTAGTTCGAATGAAAAGCAAATAGGCGTTCTGAAAGGCGGAGAGGGCGGTCTTGGCCATCATGCGCTGCCACCACCACACGCTGAAAAGCTCAAAAGGCTAAGTTGAGAATTTAAACTGTGGCCAACGGTGCCACGCCCACTTCCACCCACAAAACGGGGCTCTGGCTCTGGCGGTTTTAAATCGAATGATAGTGCAGTTGCCAGAACTTCCCATCAGGAATTCAAAGTGGCACGCAATATGAGAAGCAGACAACGGCGATTTACATATGCTCTTGAGGCACTGCGGGAAAAACTAAGGTTTTTAGGGGGATTTTTAATAATAAATAATAATAAATTAAGTAAATTAAATACAAAGAAGGTTTTTAAGGAAAAATGTAGCTTTTACAGGGAGCAAGTTATTCCAAATATATTTATATATATTCCAAATATATATTTATATATTTTTTTTATATATATATTTTTTTCCAAGTTCCATAAAGTCTCACATTCAGAAACCCTCTCTTATTTAAGCTCCATAATTTATTTTTATGTTCCCTTACAATTTCCAAATAGTTTCCTGTGTGTTCCGGCGGAATGCGTCACAACTCTTCTGGTTATATTTTCATTAGCGACTTTCAGTGCGGGGTTGCAGGGCCTGGGAAGCGGGCAGTCTGCTCCGGGAATCGGTCGGGTTCCCCTCTCCCAGCCCAGCCGCTAATTATTCGAGGCACCTCCCGCTGCACTGGACGCGGGTAATTAATACAGAAAGGACCTCGAACCCGGCTCAAACTTGGCCTAATCAACATGGCCGAAACACGAAACGGAAGCGCATGGCAGCGTTTAGCGAATGCCGACACCGACGCCATTTCCACACGCATATTATTACTAGTTTCTAGTTTTTTTCTTTGGGGGTTGATCGATTCCCGGTAAAGGTGTGTGTTTGGAGGGTTAACCAGGGCCCGGGGCAGCCATTGAGGCCAGGTAGTTAGTGTTAATTACGGGCAGTAATTCCAGCGGAAATAAACCAGAAGCTAATTAAAAGTGGAGGCTCTAGTTAATTATTAAGAGCTTTCGGAGAGGTTTTTGGAGGGTTCCTATCTTCAATTCTCCGAAGGCTTCAGTTAGAAAGGCATATCGTATTTTCTAAAGGCACTTGTTGTATTTACGGTGTAATTTATTATAATCCAATCTGTATCTAATTCCATATATATTTACTAGCTAAAATGACTGTTTGAGTATATATAAATATTCTTTATTCTACCGCCAACTATATTAATATTCTCCAAATCTAAACCAAACACTATTTTTGATATTTTAGGACAAGGACTTCCTATAAAAAGTCCTTATTTTAATTCTGAAAAATATTTCTCAATCTAATCCGTTTAGAATTCCTTTTTTCTTGCAAAAAATAATTTTTTAGAGGAAAATATACGCCTTTCTATTATTAATAAGCCTATTTCACTTCCAACTATATAAAAAGGGGGATGTTTTCCCCCCAAACTCCACCTTGGACTTAGTTTCCCGATTGCGTGTCACAAATCTGGCCTGGTAATTTGGAAATGGGCGAAAACTAATTACTAATTAGCCCTAATTTCAGTTGTTTAGCCAAGAGCTCTGGCAGTTCGCTTAGTTATAAATCAGGGGGGAGCTGGAGTTCATCTATTATCGAGTCGGAAACATTTACAACTTGATCATAATGCGGCCATAAAATGCAGCAAAATCTGATTGGAGACGGGAGACCAGCAAAAAATAAGCAAAGAACTGGTTTTCGGTTCGGCCACTTCATTAGCAGAAGGGGGGAGGCAGGGCCTTAGAACCCGGGCGATACATTAGCATTAAAAGCCACTTAAGAGGCGACAGGAGCGAGCTCCCCTGCCCCTTCTCCTCCTTGGTACAATACGCCATTAGGAGCTGCTCCTAGGAGGCTCCTCCGCATTGCGTACTCTGCCCAAATGAGGCAAAAAATTAAATAATTTAATCTTGTTATTGCTGGAAAATCAAGTTGTTGACTTAAAAATCAACTCGCGTGAAGATCGTGACTCCCCAAGCTCCCCAAACAGGTTTCAGTTCTGGCCAAGAAGAAGGATCCCCGCACTCACACACTCACGGCACTCGTGTAGTTCTTATGACTTCATAATCTTAATTAACGTTTTCGCGTTTTGCTTTGCTGCGCGATCTGGCCATCCCAGATCTCTCCCGGCTCTCCAGCTCCAGCTCCAGCTCCAGCTCCCATGGATCCCTGGTCCCCAATCAAGTGAAGTTGTAGCCCGAAAAAAGGCAGAAAAAAATCTGAAAAACAGAGAAAAACGAACGTGTTTTCGTGGGGTGCTCTCCGGTGTTCGGTGCTTAATAAATGCAAGGCAGGTAGAGGATCCCCGATCCCGATTTCGATTCCGATGCCCATTCCCATTCCCATACCCATACCCATACCCATTGCCAGCTTCCAGCTCTCGGCTCCCATCTCCAGACCCTGTCCAACCAGTTCGTGTCGGGGATAGGGTACCGGAGCCGAAGACCCTTATGTATCTGCCGGTTTGCTTTGGGTTCTACTTAATGAAGCCTGGAATTCAGCATGGCCGAAACGCAGAGCCACAACCCCAGCTTAGAGGCCGTTCTCTTGGCGTATTCTTTGTATATTTTTTAAAGCAATAAAGATATTTGCTGCGATTTTCAAATGGAGCAATTTTCTGGGCTCCCAAAAAGGGAAAAAAGCTTGGCCCTAACAAGGAGGCAGGGGCATTGGCAGCGGGGGGACTGGAACTCGGTTCGTGTGTTATTGAAAAACATTTATCATGTCCTGTCAATGGGCATGTAACCGATACTTAACCACAAATGTTGCCACATCCTCGTAAATCCACTTAACACACACACACACCCAAAATGGCTGTGGCAGCATCTGTGCCACGGCACGGCAAGTGCGGGACGAGGATGCTCTGCGCCGGAGCGACGACGACATCCTGCTAACGAGGGGTTGAGGCCTATCCCGGGGGTTGATCCGCCTGTCTGCGGTCTGGGATTGTCTCCCACTTCTGATGCGCCCTTAATGGGTTTTCTCTCGCATTTCCCCTCCTAGATGCCATATTTTCGCCACACACTTTCTTGGTGAAAGTCCGGCAGCAGCAGCGGCTGCTTGAGCGCGTAAGTGGATCTGTCGACTCCGATTCGCTTAATTGCTTATGAATACTCTGCGGCCAGGGGTATGGGCAGACATCATCGCGAGGAATGCTGCTAATCACCGCTGTGGGTGCCTCGGAGATCTGCAAATTAAATTGCATCATGCGGGCGGCCACGGGAGAGGGAAGTGGCTCTAATTATGGAAGAATTTAGCAGGCGAAGCAACTTTCTAATCCCCATAAGTGTGATTGGGGGGAGAGAAGCTGTGCTAAAGGTAAAAGTAGTTAAAGGTACTTCAAAAAAATCTTAAAAAACAAGGAAAGGTGCTTGAGTTTCAGCTTTTACCTTTTTAACATAATTTAAAAGCATGTATAGTGGTTTCTACATTATTTATACTTACATATTAATAGAGAACATTTTTTTATATAGAATGGATACCTAAAGAGGTATTCTTTACACTTAAAATTAATTTCTGTAATACAAATTATTTACCATTTCTTGCTTTCTTATTTGTTTAATTTATTTGAAATAACAAAAATACATTTTAAACCAAAATAATGCATATAAAATACAAAAACTATTATTCAAAAGAGTATTTAGTTTCTTAAAGATTTTTAAGACTTAATTCCTAAAGAAAATCTATGTTTATCAGTACTACTTTTATCCTTTATCCACAATAAAGTTCTATACTTGGTGTATTTTATTGTTTTCATATTTGTATAATTCATTTTAAATAAGTAAAAATATATTTTAACTAAAAATAATGCATATATGATACTGAGAAAGTCAAAAAGAATATTTTTTTAAATAGTATTTAGTTTCCTTAAACTTTCAAGACTGATTTCCACAGGAAAATATATTTTTTTCAGTACTTCTTTTATTCTTCATCCTTAAAAAAGAGTTATAATTTTAGGTAAATAATTTTAGTGTTTATGTTAATCTTAATCAATTATTTTGTCTCTTTGGAGATAGTGTGTCAAAGCTAAGCGCTCTGGTTGATCGAAAACTAATGATGCCCGAAGAGTCTTCGCTCAGGCACGACTTGGTGGGAAATTGATTGAAAAATTGTAAGCATTTGACACGCCATTTTTGTGGCCACTCGGAGATAAAGTCAAAAATCAACAGACAGCCAAAATCAGGGGGAGGACAGACGACAGGCTGAATGAGCCGGAGCTGGCTGAAGAAAACCGAACCGGGGGCGACGTTTTGCATTTGAAATCGGCTTTTAAAAAATATAAAGAGGGAAGCAGTTTTTTCGTTCGCCGCCAGGCAAATGGCACGCAAAAAACCCAACAAAGAGTGCAGGATGGAGGGGCTGAGGTTCTTTTGTGGCAGCAGATTACATTAATGCGACGATTACAAGCGGCAACGGGCATAATAAATGGATAATACGCCGGAAAATGCGCTTTTCAATTTTCCACCCGGGGGAATCTGCGGGATCTGTTTATATATATTGATTGTTTGGCCAGGAACTATGAGATTATTAGCACTTGGCCGCAGCTGCCGCCTCAGACACAGATACAGATACAGCCACAGCCACAGCCACAGCTACGGCGACAGCTAGAGCCGCAGATGCGGATACACATGCTTACAGATACTTATAGGGGCTGATTGGAACGCCCCTCACAGACACACACACACACACACACACACACGTATGTCCACGGCGATGCAGACATGGGATGTTGCGTGTTCTGCGTCCATTTTCCGAATTTTGCTGCTTCATCAGCGCATCTCATCCACGTTGTAATCCCCCTCCCCTGCCTCCCTACAGACACACAGCTCCCTGTGACTGGCTGATGATACGAAAGTATAGGGTTTACATCCCTCCCCCGACCACTACTCTCCGGGCACAGCGCCATTACTACACGGGGATGAAATTTGGGTTCGAACTATGATTATTTTGGGTGTTTATACGTTGGAAAGGGAACTGTTCTTATAACAAAATAAGGCTTAAACACTTAAACTACAAACAGGGAAAGGCCAACACATATGCCTGGGGATCTAAGGTTTTTTGTTTTATTAAAAAGGTTTTTTGATCTGTGGTCTTCATATTAATAATCCATATTCGATGCCTGACGTTTGAATTTCGGATTAATTTCCTACGAATTAATATACTTACTTTACTTCCCCCTCATGTTTTTCGCAGTGCAGTCCAAATACTGCTGGCGGCATCATCAACAACGGGGGCAAACACACTCGGGGAAAATTTATGACCCGCTGGGCATTAGGAGAACATCGATTTAGTTCCTCCCCTGCCCTCCTCCAGAGCAGCCACATTATCAATTTCAATTTTTGTTTGATTTCGGCCCTAATGTGTTTTCCAATTGTGCGCACATGACGATGATCTGCGATGCACGATATATCCCAATATGCTGTAATTTGTTACTGATGACCGCCCGAGGATGCAGTGCATCATTTGTTAGGGGAAACACTCGCGTCACGGCCCAAAAATGGAGGCGCTAACGCACATTTGCCAAAAAAGAAGAGTGGATGAACTAAGAGCCCGATCCCAGAGCCAGGGCATGCGATTGCATTTATCTCTGAGCAGGGCAGACGGCAAATTATTCCTTATTTATATGGAGCTCCATTTTAAAGGCTTCCGCTTGAGACAGCACTACGGCTGTGCCTAATGGAGAGATACGGTGGGGTAAAGTGGGATAAATGGGTCACAAAATGGGTGCCAAAGAGTCTTCAAGTCAATAGGAATTTTTTAAGAATTATGGCAAGCTGAATGGCCAGTCTCTTGTGCGACTTTTGATCATAGATATGAGCATATATCAATCGGAAGGCTACTTAGAATTTATTGTAAACAGAGTTTAGTTTTTATGTATGGGGTATTTTTACTCAAAAAATTAGAGTGAAAATAATCTAATAAAAACTTTATAATATTTTAGGTAAATATCTAGGCATTATTACACTTTCATACACTATATTAAAAAAGATCTGTCAATGAAAACGCCTTCCTATATTTGTTTTAAAAATATATTTAGCTATAAATTATTGACTAGCCATTTTTGCACTCTCTTAGCCATACTAAATAACCAATTAAGAAGGTTAATTAAGAAGATATATGCTAAAAAGCAACTTTATAAGGCAAAACCTTTAATAAACCCTGGAATAAACAATCTCCAAATAATGCCACCCAGACTTTATACATTTGTGACTTGTTTATGGAGTTCCATTTGGTATTTACGGGGCCATATTCTCTCTTAGCCAACTTAAAAGCACAGGCTCAGACTGGATCCTAGCCCAATTCAGCCCATTGTTCCAGCTCCTGCTCCTGCCCATTTGTGGCTTATTCGCCTTAAGACCCCGAACCGGGCTTAGAAGCTCGCTTGCATATTCATAAACCTGGCTTGCCTTGGGATTTCCTCGATCCCGTCTTAAGTTCTGCCTTTTTATGGACTGCTCACCTTTCGGAGCGGGAACAGCAGCCACGGAGACGTCTCTATAGGCTGGTATTTGGTGGGGAATTAGGATCTGGGCCGGCATATGGTCAGTGGCCATATTTAAGGCCACGGCTCAGGTAGAGGGGGAAATTGTAGTCTGTCTGAGTGGCGCCGTTTTTGTTTTTTTTATTATTATTTTAGCCGAAGGTTCCCCGACTTAATTGCCATATAGAGACGGAGAGAGAGAGCACGAGAGGGGTTTCCGGGGGCAGTCTACCTCTAATTTGTTATTATCCCAATATCAACAACAAATCAATCAATCGATCATTTACAAAACGCTGAGCGATCAAATTTGATCGGTTTCTCGTTCGTTTTCGATCGGGGAAAACATCATAAATTATAAATTAACAAAAAACCTTATGTACATGGTAGGCCGGACTGAGACGCAGACTGAGGCCTCACATAAAAGATATTGTATTATTATTTATGTTTTATGTTTATGCTTTTCCTTGGTTCGGCTGCCCAGCGGCAACTCCATTTTTTGTATTTTTTTTTGTGTTTTTCGTGGGCATCTGCAACATGGCTGTCGTCGTGGATTTGGTGGAGCCCCTCCAGGGTCTCTATATATATATGTACATATATATAACCCAGCCAGCTGCTGCATCTCCTCGAATTCCGATTCCGAAGCCGATTTCTTCGCTCTGCGCTCATAAAATATTGTTGACAAGTTTCTTTCGGGGCCTCTTCTCCTTTAGGCCTTTGTATTGAAATGAGCTTTTGATTTTATGCCCGAGAATCTGCTGTTAACTGTTACCAATTGCGCATAAAATTTTATAATATACACGTCTCCGAGGCAGCTGGGCTTTTATTGGGTTTGCGATTGGTTTTGGGCCTTAACTTTTTGTTTTTTATCAAATAAGCTGAAACAAAGGCTATCAATGCCAAAAATAAAATGAAAACGAAACGTTTATAAGGCGAAGATCGTAAAATTAGTGAACATGTTAATGGTTGATTGGGCCCCATATATCTTTCATTTTAAGGCACTCTGCAGATGCATATACTATACATTCGGTGCCTGCTTTGATCCCAATCAAAATCGGCTCACCGAGATATATGGCTCTGGCCATAAACTTGATTGGTGTGTGTTGAAAATGTCATAAACTGGATGTTTTGGCCTTAGAATTAAGTGTTTCCGGGGGAAAAGATTTTCAAGGTAGGTTAATTGCAAATAATTAAGATTTTAACGGCAAATCGGACCATATACGTCATTTGGCTAATCCCTAATTTTAGGGACAACTCAAGGATAAAAATATTCATAACTCAGCCAAAACAGCCTAAAATTCATTTCGGAAGGTCTTCCTATATTAGTTTTTATTAGGTTAATTAATCTGCATATTAAGTTTAGAGATCAGAAAAAAAACATTTTTGGCCAATTTTTGACAATTTTAATGATGTAACCCCTTATCATTTTTTCAAAAATTTGCCAAAAAATTTTTTTCTACTTTTTTCAAGTATTTTATTGCAAAATAATTAAGCTTTTAACGGTGAATCGAACCACATACGACATTTTGCTGACATTCAATTTTTGGCCAAAATATGCTGTCAGGAAGACCTCGGATTTACGTATTTTTAGGCCCTTAAATGGGGTTTTTATGTCATAATTTTAGGGACAGCTCAAGGATAAGAATATTCATACCAAAAATAATTAAGCTTTTAACGGTGAATCGAACCACATACGGCATTTGGCTTACATTTCATTATTGGCCAAAATATGCTGTTGAGAAGAAGTCCTTAAATGGGGTTATTATGTCCTAATTTTAGGGACAACTCAAGGCTAAAAATTTTCATAACAAAGTCAAATCAGCCTCAAATTCAATTCGGAAAGCAGTTCTGTGTTAGTTTTTATTAGGTTAATTAATCTGCATATTGAGTTTAGAGATCAGAAAAAATTAATTTTTCGGCTATTTTTTACAATTTTAATGATGTAACCCCTTATCATTTTTTCAAAAATTGGCCAAAATATTTTTTTCTAGTTTTTTCAAGTATTTTAATGCTAAATAATTAAGCTTTTAACGGTGAATCGAACCACATACGGCATTTGGCTCACATTCCATTTTTGGCCAAATATGCTGTTGAGAAGACCTCAGGTTTACGCATTTTTAGGTCTGCATATACATTTTTGGTCAATTGTGGGAACGGAAAAGGCATAAGTGGGCTTCAGGAATCTTAGTTTTGGGGCTCAGGTTTCCTCTAGGGATGTAGAGAATTTTAATTTGAATTAAGTTTAATAATTAAAGGTACTCATATTCCTTCTTTTAATATATCAACCTTGTGTCAAGGCATGCATTATCTGCCCGACTCCCTGGACATTATATTCCTTAATTCCTTTACCCTTGGAAAAATAACACCAAGGAAGGCCTAATGACAGTCGCACAGCTGCAACGAAACTAAACCAATAAAAACAAGGGGAAATCGGGGAAAATGGCAGCCGTAGGAAAACGTAGCAAACAGCACGCGCACAAAGTTTTATATGAAAGAAAATTAACTTTTTTCCTCAGATTTTGGGCGAAGAAAAGCAATAGAAAAATGTATATATGACAAACAAGGAGCTGGACAATGTGTGTGTCTGAGGAGGGAAAAGTCAACAGCAATAAAATGACAGGCAGCAGAACACGAGCTGACAATGAGAGGAAAATCAGGAGCAGGAGCAGGAGCAGCGGCAGGAGCAGGGGCAGGAGCAGGAGTCGAGGCAATAAAACCGAAATCAGGATAATGGCAGGCGGCCAAACAGCCGCCGAATCCAGCTTGATGTCAGCAAATTAAATAAATCCCCAGGGCGGCAGATGTCCACGGATCCTCGAGGGGTTGGAGGCAGGAGCAGTCCACAAACGACATTTTGTGGCTATAAAAATCAATTACATAATGAATGAGCCAGCGGCCCAGAGCGGGCCCAGGAATGAGCCAACACAAAACGGTTGAGCTGATTTTTGGCCCAGACGCATTTTGCAGTAGCCAAAACTAAGAAAAAATAAAGGGAGATCGGTTCGGGCCAACAAAGGAGCTGCCTTCCCTTTTGACTTCTGTGCGGTTGGCAAAATAAAAACAAACAAGCGAGCCCGGAACAATGCCCGGCATCCTGTTGCCAAAAACAGGCACAAAGGAGCCGGCCAAAGGCTGTCACAGGATGCGCAACAGGACGCGTGTTGCTTGTGGTCCTGGCCCCAGACAAATTCCATTAAGCAAAGCGGATCGCTATGGAAAAAGACCAAAATATGTATACAAATAAGCCAGAAAAACGGTGACTGAGTCTCGTGTGGATTGGTGACACTGGCCAAAAATAAAAAGAAATAGGAGCAGGACACCTGCGAGAGTATTAAAGGGAGTGATCATAAAAGGGTATCCCCTGTTTAGTTTCCTTAAAAGATATACAGTTTTGACTTTGCTATAATATTAATAGTTTAGTTAATATAGCTGCTATATACTCAGAATTATACTATAATGTTAGGTGTTTGTTAAATATTTTTATTTATTAATTGCTGAGATAAACTCGGCTCTTGATTCTAGCCAAGAATATTCCTACTTTATAGTTTTCGAAGTGCTTTCTTTCACTGAGTATCAGGATTTTGACTAAAATTATAATATCCTCTGCCACAGATCCTTAATGATCCCTAATGAGTTGTTTTTTAAAATGTCCTGTAAGAAACATAATTTCTGCGGTTCCACAAAAATAAAGAGAAACCAAAGAGCTTGTTTTTTGCTACCCCCAAAACTCATTTAGCAAATTGAGTTTTTCTACGCAAAATATAATACTGGGGCAAAAAGCCCCCAACAGTTGCCGCGACACGGTTGCGTGACTCAAATGTTTTCATCATTTTGGTAAAAATATAATTTACCATATAATGGGCAGAAGGTATAAATTATATTGCCGGGAAAGGCAATAACAGCCGAACTGGGGCCGAGCCGAGTCCTCCATGAGTAATGCACTGCCAGGGAGTAGCTCCAGGACCTGCCTTTCGGGGGTGCCGGAGTGGGTGTAGCCAACAGTCATGAAAAACTGAAATGTCAAGAAATGTGACAGCTAAATGATTGTTGGCCCAATATGGACTACAGTAGGTCCTGGGGCTGGCTTAGGGGGAGTCCTTGCGTAATTGAAGTCTCGTTTGCCAGACAATTGCCGGACAAGTGATTGAGACAGAGGCCCAGACCTGGAGAGAATAAAGTTTTAATCAAATGCTTTCTGGAAAACCCAGCTTTTACCTAAAGAAAATAAATGGTTAAAGGCTTAGAGTTTGGATTTTAGGCCAAAGTATGCCGGGAATAAAGCTGCATGTAAATAATTTGAGGGATTCCGGAATTATTTCCTTATTTTAGGGACAACTCAAGGCTACAAGTATTCATAACTCAGCCAAAACAGCCTTAAATTCAGTTCGGAAGGGGTTTCTATGTTAGTTTTTATTAGGTTAATTAATCTGCATATTAAGTTTAGAGATCAGAAAAAATAATTTTCTGGCCAATTTTTGACAATTTTAATGATGTAACCCCTTATCATTTTTTGAAAAATTGGCCAAAATTTTTATTTTTTGTTTTTCAAATATTTTTTTGCCAACTAATTAAAATTTAAGCGGTGAATCGGGAAGTATACGGCATTTAGCTATCTTTTAATTTTTGGCCAAGTTATGCTCTCAAGAAGAGCTCAAAGTTACCCTTTTTTTAATTGGCATTCTAATACCCTAATTTTAATAAATGCTGCTGGACAAATCAGAGTTAAGAAAAATATCATTGCTTATTTAAATAAGGTTTTCGTGGCGAATCGAAAGATATGCGGCTTTTGGCTGTCAACCCATTTTTGGCCAAAATATGTTGCTAAGAACACCTCATATATACGCATTTTTAGGTTCTTAAAGGTTTTTTATATTCTAATTTTAAGGACAACTCAAGGATAAAAATATTCATACCAAAAATAATTAAGCTTTGAACGGTGAATCGAATTTTTTTTTCAAAAATTGGCCAAAATATTTTTTTCTAGTTTTTTCAAGTATTTTAATGCTAAATAATTAAGCTTTTAACGGTGAATCGAACCACATACGGCATTTAGCTTACATTCCATTTTTGGCCAAGATGCGGTTGAGAAGACCTCAGGTTTACGCATTTTATTATTTCCTAGACTCACCTAGCCCTGTAGAAAGAGTAAAATAAATAGTCTAAGAACTAGTCTAGAACTCGGGTTTTTTTTGGATTTTTAACAACAAGTCTTAGGCCTTAAAAAAGCAGTTAAAGGTGGAGACTCGGCCAGCTCTTAACCCTTTTCAAGTGGGCTCTAATCGCGCCCAGATCAAGACTCCGACTCCGCTGCTTAGCACTTTGAATGAGTCAAAATATTTGCTTAATAACTGTCGAGGTTGGAGTTGGCCTGGCACTCGGTGCCCTGAGACCCCCGGAGCCCCGGGGAAAGGTGCCAAAAGCACTCATCAAGTGGAGAAGGTGACTCGCCTTGGGATCTCCGATTTGATCCGAGGATGAGCCGGCTTGGTTGTTAGCAGCGGCATCATTAAAACGCTTTAATTAATTTTGTATTTATTCTTTTGGCCAGCTCTCTGGCTGTATTTTGGCAGAACCCATCCTTCAAGCGGGCCCGGCCTTTTGGGTGGTCCACCTCCGGGCCGGGGGAGCAGGCGGCGCCTGTGAACTTGGCCTGTAAGTGGGACCTGGACAGCGCGTACTCCGACACCAGCGGTCGACACCCATGGCTAATTGATCGTCGCTCAGCGGGGCTGCCGCCTGATTTGGGTATTGGCCATGGGCATGGGCCGGGCATGGGTTAGGGCCAACAAATTGGCCAAATTAATTTCGTTTTCGCCGTAGCCGCTTGTGGCCGCTGATCTCTGTTTTGACTGGCGGCAACACGCGTGCGCGGATCAGGGAAAATTAATTAAAATAACAATTTACGCCAGAAACATGTAAATTTCCAGCTAAACGGAGCGGTGAGTTATGGCAGAAAGGCTGCACAGGGGAAAATAGGGGGGATATAGGGCAGATTTTGATAAATATTTGGGGATTTGTGATCGGGAAGTTCTTGTTAAATATATGGTATATATTTGTGAGTCTCAAAAGGCTTATATTAACATTAGGATATTGATATATACTGTTTTATTCAGGAAATATGTATTAGATCGAAGTATGAACTATATATTCATATTTAACTTGTCGAGGAATATGGTTAGAGATCCTCAAAACCCTTCAAAAATACCTCCAGAGCCACCTTTGATACCCTTTCTCTCTGTGTATCTACTCTTTGGGTCTTACAAACTCTAAGGTTAATGTTAACATTAGGATATGGATAGATAATGTTTTATTCAGGAAATATTTATTAGATCGAGGTACAAACTATATATTTATATTGAAGATAAAGAAGATCCCTCAGAAAAGCCTCTAAAGCCACCCTTGAGCCCCTTTCTCTCGGTGTATCCACTCTTTTTCGGGTTTTACGAACTGTCAGCCTGTCAGTCATAAAAAGGTAGTTTATGTGCACCTTCATTTCCATTTCCACAGCCACCATACTCCACAGTCCCGGCCGCCAATCCCCCGATCTAAGCCATTAGTTCTGCGTCAGCTGCTGCTGCTGGCCAGCCATTGGGCCATTGATAAGCATCGGGGCAGCAGCGGCCGGAGTCGGTCTCTGGGCCTCCAATAAAATGTCACGATGCAGGGCGATAAGCACCTGTTGTACTGCGGCCCCCTCTCACCTGTTCCGCGCCCGGGCAGTGTGTGGGCACCGCATCACAAATAAAACGCACTATTTTATATACAGATCGGCCATAAATTCCAGTCGGCCATGTCTGTGGCCCTCTCCCCGCCCCCTTGCGCTGCCTCTGCCCTGCCTTTGTGGCCGACTTGTGGTTAGTTTTATTATCCTATTTAAGCCACATTAAAACCAACGGGGTGCGCGACAGTTGACAAAAACAATTTATTGGACGTTAATGCCTGCCGACAGTTGAGGGAGCGGGAGAAGGAGCAGCCACGCTGGGGGTTGGGGGAAGCCGTTCCTGGCGGGGGGCACTAGGACCCAGATTCAGGAGGGGACTGGCAGAGAGCAGGAGATCTTTGGGCCAACTGGGAGCGGTGGCGGAGGCTTCAAATGGAGCGACCTTTCCTGGTTCGGTGCCTGTGACTCAGAAATTTGTTAATGAAAATCAAATCAAATCCAGGAGTGTCCCACGGAACTTTCAGGGATTATTATAATCAAGAAATCATAAATTGTGGGAGATATATATTTAATAGCAGGCAATACATTCCAGTCTGACGTTTAATTGGCTATATTCCTGTACAGAAATTTTTAAAAGTAAAAGAGGAATGAGGTAGAAAAGTAAGTTAATCATAAGTCAGTTGAGTTCTCCTCGAAAAGTCCCCTAATAAATATCTGCTCTCATCTGCCAGGCTATACACTCAAGTTTGAGATTTTATCCATTAGATTTTTCCTTGTAATTATTTAAGATATAATTTCCAGTGTAGAAATATCTAAAACTACAAGAGAAAATAATATGGAAAAGTATCTTAAATAGGAAAACCCTCGAAAAGTCCTATAATATATGTCTGTTTTCATCCAGTCTGAAATATTATTTAGCATATGAGCTTCTATATTATATTATGTTTAAAATGTTATAAGATATGACTTCTACAATAGAAATATTTAAAAATACAAGAGAGGTAATATCTAAAGAATCTAAAATATAATATGATATAAATCCCCGAAAACCCCTCTTAAAAAATCTAAACCCATCTCCCAGCTTCGTAAGCTTGTATCTGGGGTTTATAAGCTCATTACAACCCCATAAAGTAAATAACTTTTATTATGTTGACAATCCTCCGTGGTTAGTTCATTAAATGTAAAGCACTCCTTACGAAAACCACCCAGGACCGATCCCCTGCCCGAAAATCCTTTCTCACCCACTCGAGCGGGGTTCGTCACGCCACTCGTCCTCAACCCACCGGGCCATAAGGCACTCATCGCCCGCACGGCCTTCGATTCCGGGAATTCCTAGTCAGAGTCAGAGTCAGAACTGGGGGTACGTACCAGGGAGAGCCATGTTGGGCAGACCAGAAAGCGGGAATTAAAAACCGGAACCGTGACCAGAGCCATAACGATGCGACGCCATTTTGTTGGCGGCGACGGAAAAGCAAACACAGTTTCTAATTGCCACCCTTAGGGGTAGTTCATGGAGTCCTCCGAGGGGTGGAAATTGAAATTCATATGAGGCTGGCAACTGCGATTATGATTATGTCATTTCGACTGAGGGATCCTTACACAGCCCAGAACAGGAAGCAGGATATATGCTGCTGGGTGGTTCCCGGACACAAACATAATTTAGTTTTCTGTTCGGCCTTATTAGCGTGCACAAATCAATTCTCAGAGGATTTGCACAACAAATCCTCTCCCCTTTGCCTCTGTGATTTATGTCACGCGTCCTGGGAAAGTCCTGTAGGCCTCTGTTTCCATTGTGTAATAGATAGCGAAGGCAGGAAGGGTTCTCTGATTCTGAATCCGACTCTCCCCTTTCGACTCTTGTCTCTGTCCCGATAATGGCCAAAATGAGATCGAGATTCGTCAGGGCTCGAGTGCTTGAAAGGCGCAAAAGTGTCCGCGGGGCACGTACTCCCCGCGAGAAGCCTGGGAAGCCGCAGGGGTAAGGACCTTGGAACAAGCACCAAATTTAACCAGTAGCTCTAAGTTTCAATTAAGTATAATTAACTAAATTATGCGGGTCGATGGGTATCGGCAAGACGAAATCATAGCACAGGGTGACGGCAAGCGGCGAAGGAAACTTGAAACACGCATAATAGCTTACTTAGCCCGGCTGAAACAGACACGCACTTAATCAGCGATCTACGCAGGCCAATACACAAAGCAATCTGGCCGAAAGCCCCACTCGAAGTGAACCACAAAGACCTGAAAGCAGGGCAATGCACTGAGAACTAAAATGGGATTTAGAGGAGGAAGAAAAGCCTCGCTTTGCGGCCTACATATGAATCTTGGCCGCAAAACGAAAAGCAGTGTTATAAATTAATTGTTTTGGAGATATATATATATAAATGGTAGTTTTGAAAAATAATTTAGGGCTTAAATCGATAACGTGTAATTCAAGAGGGCCGTTATAGAGAAATATTGTATAAAGAGCGGCCTTATAGCGAGGTATGTCACTGATCAAGGCTTCAAAATACTAAAATTCGTTTGAAAACCTCTAAGAAAATTAGTTTTAAATATAATCCATATACACTCTGCTTAATTTTCTTTACGTGTGGAAAAAAAAAACCATTTAAAAATGTGGCTGTACTGCTGCTGCTGCCGCTGCTGCTGCTGATCATTATGCGATCAATGTTGATCATTTTATCCCGCAGGCTGTTGACAGCCCCAGCGCATGGACATGACAGCGGAGCCCGGTCAGCCCGAGACCAGCCCGGGACCAGAGACCAGAGACCAGAGACCAGATACCAGAGACCCGGCCAGAGCCAGAGCCAGCTCCAGAACCCAGAGCGATCTTCGTCTTCATCATGGTGTATATAATAATTACCAGAGCATACACACGCACAACCCAGGCAGAGAAAAAGGGCTACAAAACTCTGCTTAATTTTCTCGTAACCCAAACGGCGTTCTCTAAATGGCTTGGGTCCGTAACCGACATTTTGTTTCGGATACAGAAGAAGGGTTCTTCGGCTGCTGCTGCCTTATAAAAATGCAAAATTATGTACAAGTCCGAGACGACGAAACGACGTTGTTGTATATTGATCCTGTCCGGCCTGGGTCCCTGTTGTGGGCTCCTTCCTTTAGCCTGAACTTTATATAGTTGTAGCTATCGCTGGCATGGCTGCACTTCGTGGTAGCCTCATCCGCCTGTCCCTGTCCCAGTCTCCTGTCCCCTTGGAACTTCCTCTGCTGAATCCTCTTTTCCTTGCTTTTTTTTGGGATACTTAAGCACGATCGCCGCTTTGCCTGCTTTTTAAATGATTTCTGTAGGTTTTTTGTGCTGCTGCCTGCTGCCTGGTGCCTGCTGCCTGGTGCCTGCTCCTTTTCTTATGAACCAATCAACGCACACACACGCGGATGCTCGGGGATGTGCTCCTTGTACGGAGATCCTCCGCAAATTGGCGGCCATAAGCATTGCAAAATTATCTCGTCGCTGTCTCTGTTCGATTTGGACAGACGACCAGCGTCCGACATCCGACGACGACCAGGATCAGGACCAGCAACAACAATAACCACCGATGTCTCGGGGACCCACAAATATTCCACAAAATGTCTCTCCTTGGGCCAGCCAGAGCCCAAGACCCAGAACTGGTCCAAGACAGGGACCCCAATCCAAGCCCGGCTTCTTGGCCTTCTTCTTAGCTCTGTCCCATCTCGATTGCTTATTTTTGTTTACCAAAAAATGTGGGGAGACGGAAACAAGGCCTTAACGTTTGGCTTCCAGCGAATTTTTTGGTCTCTGCAGATCTGGAATTTAAAATTGTGTATGAAATAGAGAGGGGATATAAAATATAGTGACATTCCAGGTGGGCTATCGAGGTATTTAAGCGTTGTATAAGTAAATAAAATAAAAACAAGCTTAGCTATACTTTGTTGATAGTTTATGATCTCTTTTATTATTGAAACTAGCAGCTGTTTGCAAAGTTTAATAATTTATCTCTACTAAGACTGATATTGAAATGACTTTATCCTTCATTGACTTGCCTCCTTCAAGGAGTTTTTCTTTATTTTCCTTGAAGTAGTAGTAACTACTTCAACTCTCTGCTATTACCCCAACTCTCCCCAAAACCCCATTTTCCTTTTATTAAGTATTTCCCCTCCTTGTATCGCCAATACCAGAACGCCCCGCCCATTCCCATTTCCCATTTCCCATTCCGATGTGCTGAAAACTCATTTCGATATTTATGACTGGACATTACACGAGCCGCATACAAAGTTTCGCCAATATTTCACGCAAATTGCAATGAGCTCGGCTCCGTCCGAGCCATTACCATTAACGGGCATAGTTCCGGATCGGCATTATAAGAGGCTTAGTGGGCGCGGCGGAGTCAAGGCCATAAAAGGCTTAAAAAAGTAGAAAACCAAAACCCAAAGGGAAATTAAGCAGGGGCAAATGGCTAAGAGGGAAGAGATGCGGCTCTTAGTGTCAAAATAGTTTGTGTAACACAGCGAGACTTCCTGGCGATTGATCGGCCTTCGATGACTTAACGTTATCTTTGTGTCCGAGTATCTGAGTATCTTTGTATCTGGACCTCGTTTGAAGCGATTCATCGGATGCCGACGGAACAAAACACTTTCTCCCCCAGGGGATTTCGCCTTGTACAGACTCTTGCCTCATTTGAGGTCGAGGTCCTGTCCTGTGCCCATTAATTTCGGCCATTGTCAGGCCATATAGTATATATAATCTGGTGTCCTTTTCCTGCCGCTACCCGCCCCGTCTCCCCCTTCCCTATCTTCTTCTGTTTACGTGTGTGCGTCCCTGGCTGTCACAACAATTATGTCGGCGTTTGCTCAAAGGACTTGGGAGATGTCAGAAGGATTTTTATTGACTTTTTATGTTGTTAACTGACCGACATAATGCCCAGTTTTGTGGGTGATTACCCCGGGCTCTAGTCTGGGTGGTCCCAGGTCCTAGTCCTGCCACTATCCCCAGGAACAAGTGCGGACTCCGATTTCGGAGCCTGTGTCGGCGTTTGCTCTGATGTTGCAGCACATTGCACTGTCCAGGGGCACATGTGTCCTGCGACCTGCGTCCTGCCGCCATGATATATGACTTGTAATTGCTGAGTCAGTGGGTGACCGTTCCCGTTCCCCTTCCCCCGACTCCTGCTCCTTGGTCCCATTTTTTTATCTTCTGAGAGAAGCTGGCGAAAGTGTCACGGCGAGTTTCTCCCCTTCGAGTTGCGGCGATCATTAATCGATCGATCGCGCGTTGAAAGGCGATCGCGAGGAACATCGACGACAACGACAATCAGCAGCAACAAACAACTGAAGTTGCAACAGCAGCCACAACAACAACAACAGCAGCAGCAGCAGCAGCAGAGGCAGCAGCAACGTCAACAGCAGCCAAAGTAGCAGCAAACAAATGCAACAATACAATAAATATCCCCAAACAGACGACAGCAAACAAGGTGGCGAATGGAGGCGACTTAAGGCCAGGAATAGGGGATACTCTGTGGATATATCTATATATACATATATGTTATAAGGCATAAGGATATAGAAGGTTTTTATACAATTAATATTGTTGCCAAGTAAAGCAAAGTTTTATAAATACATTTCAAGGGAACTTAACCATTATCTATTTCGAGTTTTTCAAGTCTTTACTCCTTTTAAACTAATAAAATAATTAGTCTTTACCTCCGTAATATTTTTATAACTTTCCTAACTTTGGAAGTAACAATATGTGCTTTAATTTGCTAATAATAAATCATAAAAAATAATTTACCAACCGATTAACCCTTTCAAGCGACTCTCTGGACTCCATACCCTATCTCTCCGCGAATTGAGGACACCACCGGCAGCCGTCGATGGCTGATGGTCTCCGATGGTTTCTCTTCCACTTTGCCTGGCAAGATCGGTCCCAGACTGGAGCTCGGGCCTGAAACTGCGGCTTCTGCTGCTCCTCCTGGCTACCAGTGGTGGCCGAAGGGTTCCCCTCTCCCTGGTCGCTCCCTGGTATTTCCAGTCACTTTCTGGGCGATGCTATCAACGCATTGAGCATTGAGTTACAGTCACACATGAACTCCCGAGGAGCAGGAGTGGCTCTCCGCTCATTGGGATTCACATACGGATCCCCGATATCGAGATCGGTGTCCTCGCTTTGCTTAAATGCTCATTTAAAGAGATTTACAATGTATGCCACTTAAGTACAAGCCCAGCTCGGGTTGGAGCTGGGGTTTGGAGCTGGAGTTGGAGTTGGAGTTTGAGTTCTCGGCTGCTTCCACAGATAAGAACGCCTTGCATTAATTTTGCTGTCCATATAGAAGCAGTAGAGTCCTTACACAGCCAGGAAAATTATAGTAGAATTAGGGATTATTATGGGGTATTTTAATCAAGTTTCTATCCCTATAACCTCTACAATAGTTGCCTGCTTAAATATATCATACTTTTGGGTGGAAAAATTAACTGTTTCCTTTTTAAAATAATTAATATTAAATACTTCTTCCTATTTTGATGACTAAGTAATATTTTTGGATGGGGAAAATGCGTGCTTACTGTGTAAATAAATTCAAATGGAATATTTCCTACTATTTTGTTGAATATATTATATTTTTGGTGGAGAGAATGCGAGCTCCACTTGTATGGATTGCTCCTTGCTATTATCTATATAATCAGTGCCTTTAGAGTTACAACACATACTAAAAACATATTTATAACTAAGTTTTGTACACAAAAAATCCCTTTCTCATTTTCCAACTCGTATGTGTGACTGATTTTTCCCAGTGCCTTCTTGGACGTGTTGCAGCGAGGGCGTCCGGAGACTCTTAGATTAATTGCCGCAGTCATTAAAAGCGGCCGAGGCGGCCTATGATGGCATCTAATGCACGATCCGTCGATCGAGCATACATCAACATCGCCAGGAGGCCGATGGGATCTCGGATCCTGGCACAGTTCGCCCCTCGAGGGCGTCGGCGAATGCCTTGTTATCCCGATTGCTCTCAATACAAAGGCATAAATCGTCTTGTTTTGACAGCCAAATCGACCGCAGGCAGGCCAGAGGATCGAAGGGAAGGGAGACTGAGGGCAGGACCAAAGGGCAACTCCTGTTCGCAGGCCGGGGCCCACACACACAAGACTCCTTTGAGTTCTGACCGAAACTAATCATTGTTGCGCCAACAAGAAGTCAAAGGCAATCCGCTTTGTGAGCGGACTCCGGTGTCCTGCTGGGTCCTCCGGCGGGCCATGTGTCGCGTTGCGTCCTCCTGCTTAGCTAATTTTTTGCGCAGCTTTCCAGGACGAGCACAAGGTGTCCTTATCCGCAGCCAGTCCTGTGCCAAATTAAATTCTCTGCGGTTGGCAACATGCCGAGCGGTGCGGTTGGCCCGAAACTGCTTAGTACGAGCCACAAAAACTCTCACGATTTCCTCAGGTACTCTAATTGCCCGACTGCCTCTCTGGCTTTTGTGGCCTTCTGGCTTACTGGCTTTAATTAAAAAGCCAAATCCTAGGCCAGAAGGCAGCGCAAACTTAACACTAATTAGATTGCCAACTTCGAGCCCTGGCTATAAAAGGCGCAGGCTCTCAAACTGGCTTTGTTTAATGTTTAATGGTGCAGATTGTTGCACGCTGACAATTTTCCAAGCCGCCAACTGCAGGCTGTGGCAGCGACAACTGCCATGGCCAATTGCAATTGGCAGCTGCATTTGGCCCACAGAATGTCGCGCCTATATTAAGTAGATGGTAAATTGTGGTAAATTGTAGTAAATTGTGGTACATTCTTCTGTCAAGCTCTCGATTCGGCTCATTCGATTTAGTTTTTGGTGCCTCGAAAGGTTAGAAGGCGCCAAAGTGAAACTCCGAGGAATGTGGAGGCTCTGAATTGCTGGCCAAATTGCGGGCAAAGAGCTTGGCTTATATGGTTAATCGGAGTTGAGTTTGGCTTTAAAAGATGGCTGAAAAAAGGTAGAAAAAATCATGTGAACAGGTTGATGCTGTGGCACCTCTAGGAATTCAGGAAATGAATCTAAGTGCCTGTAATAAAGGTGAGCATTGACATAGCTTTTCTAGATAAGATATTGCCTCTTAAACATACTTTTGAACCCAAAAATTAATCAAATTACCCAAGATTTTATAAATAATTATTGAAAATGAAGTAGGTCTTCATAAATTAATCAAGAATTAGGAAATAAATACAGTAGATGAACTGTATCTTATTCTTGTAGATCTATATGTTATGAACATAGGATTAAATTAATTCTATATTATTTAAACTAATAAATAAATATATTCAAGGTCTAGGCCTAGTTTCAAATAATTATTTTGTAAGCAAAATAAATCAAATAAAAGTACAGGAAGCTATCTGAATTAGTGTAGGTTCAATACCTTTATTTTAAGTACAGTAAATACTCTACAATTATAGCTACTTCCCCCCAAACCCATCAATCCCCCAATGCCACTCCCAATGGCGTATTTACTTACCAATTCCATAGAGCCGCCAAAGATATAGCAATTAGTCCAGAACCCAGTCAGAGATACATCTCGCACCTCGCGGTGCGGTGCCAGGGAGTCACTCAACTTGGCTCCACTGCCACTCCAGTCCAATCATCTTGACGCTTCTTCACTCGGTCCTGGCCAACTGGACGTGGCTTTAGTGGCAGCCCCGAGGGGCCAGGGGGCGCAGCAGCTGCCTCCGCCATGGACACCATTGATGGGGATCACTTAATCGATTTTAAGCGCCTGCAAACATAATTTCCATTTTTCGAGCACCGACAACAACAGCAATTGGCCGGCTATCAGCGGCAATCAAACTGGGCTTAAGACGCATGGCCCGGCTCTTCCTCCGGCCCCTCTTCTGGGCCAGATTCTCCGCCATATTCAGCCAGTCTTCTGGGCCTCGGCTCGCCCAGAATGGCCAGTAAATGCAAAATTAAAACATAAATCGTGCGCGCCATTATGGTTATTACAAAGCAGCATGCCACAGCTGTGAAAGGGGTCCAGGTCCCAGGGGCGTGGCCAAAACGGGGGGCTGGCTAGTAGGGGAAGGGAGGTGAGGGGGAGGAGGGCCACGGCGTGATTGAGTGGGGCACACACACAGCCGGGAAAAATTGCACTGAAAGTACGCGCAAAATGATCGTTCGATCAAGTGAAAGATTGCTGGGGCTGCACAGAAAGAAATTAGTTCAAGCTTACAAAAGGTATAACAAGTTATTTTAATAATTCCTTGGGGGTTTATATATTATGCACTAAATAGTTAACAAAGGTAACTGATGAAAGTAATGGTGGCTTTCTCCCGAAACATCTGTAAATTGTCTTTGAAAAGAATGGTTATTTTTCTACTTTAGAAATTAATTTAATTATTATGCGAGTTGGAAAACGTCATAAAAAAATATTTTAATAATTCCTTAGGTGTTATATTTCTTAAGAAAAGTATTTAACAAAGGTTACTGATAAATATAATGATAGCTTTCTCCCAAAACAGCTGTATATATATTTTTTACTAAGATATTGTTTATTTGACTACTTCAGAAATTGATTTAATTATTATGCAAGTTGGAAAACGTCATACAAAAATATTTTAATTATTCTCTAGGTGTTATATTTTAAAAAACAATATAATCAACAAAGGTTACTGATGAAGATAGTAGTTGCTTTCTTCCGAAACAGCTGTACATTGTGTTTGGATTTAACTTGTTTTTCTTAACTTTTCCAGTAAAAGCAAATGCTTAATTCCTCTGCGTGCAGCCAGGAGGAGTTTTGCTCTCTTGGAACTTGCAATTCAGCCATAAAGTGGAGAATTATATATGAGGAGCACTCTTGGCCATGTAACAGCTATGGCGGCTCGCCGAGCGTTGTTATTACGAAGGCCGAAAAAACAGAGCCAAGAAAAGCAAAGCCAAGTCAACTCCATCGGCCCTGGCCAAATTGCAATGATTTAATAATGCTGCCAGATGAGGACTCACTCCGCTGAGCCGCCAAGCCGCCAAGCCGCCAACCGCTAAGCCACCAAAACCAAGCCACTGCAATCCCCTTTTAGTGGGGCGGAGCCCGGCGATTGGCCCTTGGCCCTGAAATAAAATATGGAAAATAAAACAACACGACTGCTGTCTGCTGTCTGCCGTCTGCCGTCTGCTGGGTGGAAATTGCTTAAGCGGGCAAAAAGCTGCGTAGATCACGTGCTTATTAAATAATTTATTTAAGCACCCAATTCAATTTAATAATAAAAATGTAGCCGCTGCCAACGAGAGCCACACACAACATGGCCCAACAAGTGCCACTTACCACGGCCACGACCAGCCGGCCCGGGATCGGGGCCGGGGCGGGGGCCGGGACCTCGGGACGGACCACTCACTGGCACCAGTCTCAGTGGCTCCGCCATGGACATCATGAACATGGCCTGGACACCATGGCAGCCACCATTCAAAGTGGTTAATTGCCAGCCGATTTTGTTCTTGGCCATATGCAATTTCCTTGTCGTCTTCGTCTGCCCCGCTCCTACTCCCTGCACAAGGAGAAAAATTATATATTTTATGTATTTTATTGTAGTTTACATTAGCATTTATATAGGCTAACTCTTAACTTAGTAGAAAATATTATAATTAATATAAAAATAATGATGAAGGTAATACATAATGGAAGTAGTGGCTCCCTGCAGAAATAGTCGTAGTCCATAGTTAGATGGCACTCTGTAAACAATTTGTATATTTTAATTTAAAAGCCATCTGACTTGAATTAAAAACGGAAAAATATTTAATTTCAGCATTCCTGCTGAAACAGTCGTAGGTCATAGATAGCAAAACTCTGAACACAATTTAGATATTTTGTTTTAAAAGCCACCTAACATAAATAAATGAGGAATTTATTTAATATTGGATACTGATTCTTTCTGAAACATTCATAGGCCTTAGCTAGGAGAACTCTGTTTGCAATTTTAATTTTTTTATAAGCTATCTTAGAATGATAAAAATAGAACTAGATCAAATATCGGCTACTGATGAAGGCAGTTGGTTTCTGCAAAATATAGTCGTACGCCATAACTAACTAGAACCCCTGAACACAATTCGAATAATTTATTTTTAAAGCCATCTGACATGAATAAAAAAATACATTTATTTTATTTCGAGTACTGATGAGGAAGTGGTAACTGAAGAAGCTACAAGTCCCAGGCCGCTTCCAGCGTTTTTATAATATTTTATGGAATCTATAATTATCTTTCGGAGAGGTGGAAGTATACATATTTATATCAACTTTAATTTCCTGTATTATATGTTATATTTTATATATTATACTTACTTACTTACTTTTCTCTCTGTGCTGGACTTCTCTTCTTGGCTGCTTTGCAATTAAAGGGGCGGCGGCCAGAACTGGGCGTGGCCGGCTGCATACGCGCTTTTCATTTAACTCTCGACTGACTCTTGGCAGTCCTGCGCTGCGGCACTTGTCGTTCCCGCTTTATTTCTCGACCAGCTCGCTCATTAATTTAATGGTTTAATTGCAGGTCTCTGCCCTGACACTCCGCTCCTCCGGCCCCCCTGGCTCCTCTCCCCGCCCTGCTGCCCCCTTCTCCCGCTCGGAGCTAAGTGCCCTCGTGGAAATGAGTTTTCATATTACTCGTAAGCCGGATCGGGGACGGATCCCAGTGGCCATCACATCATCGCGCCATCATCTCGCGGATGATGTTCATTGGGTTTGGCTCTTCAATTTGCAAATTTATGTCTTCATAAGCCATCGGCTGGAGTCGTAGCTGTAACTCTAGCAGCTGTTTGGCTGATTCATGTCGCGCACCTTTTTTAGGGTCCCGGAACGTACGTGACTCAGTTGCTGTAAATGTTCCCTGAATGAAGGGGATCCCCTTAAAAGGGATCAAGATTTTTAAAGGACTTTCTAGGCCAGGTTTTTTTGTGGGAGATTGTTAGGGGTTAGAGGAACATTTTAATTATAAAGTTATAAAAATATTGAGATAGAAGTTGCCTTGTATTAATGACTTGAAAGTACTTTAGTAGCCCTGATACCATCAAGGAATTCCTCTGGAAACGAGCTCCCCGCCTAGGCAAACTAATAAAAAACCAAGAACTCTTCATCCACAAGATCTCACAAATTTCAATTAATTTTTTCCACCAAAATTGGTAATAAACCAAGCCTTCCCACACTGCCGCTGCCTGGCCGACCTTTGGAGTGTGAATTGTGCAGTTGGTGCAGACACAGCCACGCCGGCAAAAAAAGGCAATCGAATGCGAGAAAAGTCGACGGACAACCCCATAATTCAGTGATATTTAATCTCAAACAAATAATAATAATAATAATTTCCGTGGCAAAGCAAACAACCTGGCCGCGGCGAGGTGGCCCAGAGCGAGAAACTCGGAAATTGCCGGGGAAATCGCAGCCAAAAACAGAAAAACGCCTTGGAAAACGCCCACATTTTGGTCAATCAATATCGTAAAATGCAATTTATGATTTGTGGCTTCGATTGCCAAAACAAATAGCAAAGGAGGAGAAACAAAAGCCACCAGAGGATTGAGCAACAACGGCAACAAACGAGCAACATGCCACATGCAACACCAAGGAGGCAGCGGCCGCAGCGGCGGCGGACACTTGCCCCGAACTGCAACAGCAACAGCAACTGCAGCAACTGCAGTGACTGCAGCGAGGCACTTGCGGCAGCAGCAACCAAAGTTATGGCACAATTTTCACATCATTTTCCCCCTGCCCCACCGATATCTGAGTTATGGGAGGAGATGGCGTTGGAGGTGCACTCGGAGAGGGAGTTGAAGTCGGAGTCGGAGTCCTCCGTTGAGGCGGAACTTACACCCAAAAAAAAAAGTCCTAAGGGATTTTAGAAATTATTTTTCTAATTTATTGTGGAATAAATATGATAAACTCAAGAAGCACGAAACATAAAAATACTGTAAGATTTAAATCTTATTTAAATTCATTTTAAATAATTTTAAGTGTTTAATTTAAGTTCAGTCGTTTTTACGAATTGGTGCTTGGGAATTATAGGCAAACCTTAGATAATTCGTAAATCAAATGTATCGTTTCTCTACATTTTAATATTCTCTATTGAACCTATTTTAAAAATATAACTTACAAATCAATTAAAAGATCAACTGAATCACAATAAACCTTGTTATTATTTTGTACAATAGTTTTCCAGGTATGTGTGACGTTGCGCCTTTGGCTAGCTGAGCTTTGGCTTATATTTTGTGTGAAAAAGAAGGATACCTTCGGATATTTCCTAGAAACTCCCTTACCTATATCCGGCAACTACAACTATTTTTTCTGAGTGCAAAATGGTCGAGCTGAAACCGAGGCACGTAAAATAATTTAACCAGCGTTTAACCTTAGTTTTTCGCCACTCGCCAGCGTCTGGGGGATCGGACTTGGGATCGGACCTGGGATTGGACCGAAACCGGGACCGGGACCGGGATCGCAGGCCATTGTTGTTGCTGGTTGCTGGTTGCTGGTGTTGCTGGTGCTGGTGCTGTGCAGCGGCGATGTTGCAGCTGTCCGAGCGTTGATTATGATGAAGTTGTGCGCAATTTGTTGGCCGTCTGTTGGCCAACAGGCACAACGGAAATTGGAGATGCGAGATGGAAGATGGAAGATGGAAGATGCGAGATCGGCGCGGCAAGATGGTCTCTATCGGGCGGGGGAGAGCCTTGAGACCATGGCCAGATCGCTTAATTGGCCGCAACTGGAACCGAAGTGGAACCGAAAAAGCCTTCTAAACTGGAGTTGTGTGTGAGGAGGAGACTCCTCTCCCCTTTACATTTTTCCTTTCCAAGAGTTTTCGTCTCGGCTGCGGACCACGAGACTAATTAAATTGCGAGCGTTTTAAGCTCGGGTCATAAATACCTGGATGGATAATGCCGGGGCCCCTGGCCAGGGTTAAGTCCCCTCGCCGGCCTCCTCGAGGCGAGAGCAGATGTGGCTCCGCCCCAGAGTTTTGGGTTTTGGAGAGGCAGCCAGCAACCACCGAAGAACGGGCCAACTCCTTGCTGGCCACGGCTTCCTTTTGGAGAGTGGAGAGTTCGCTCGGTCGCTCTCGCTCTGGCACGGCTGGCCGTCTCTCTCGCAGAGCTTGCCGTCCTTGTCTGCGCCAAGAACTGGTTTTCGAAGTTTCGAATTTCGAGTTTCCCCAACTTCGAAATGTATCTGACAGATACAAATGCCGCCGCTGCCGCAATTATGACTTAATGTCTTGCCATTCGATCAAGAGCGGGATGGAGGTAGTGGCTCTAGGGAGGGGGGTGCTTAAATGCACGGCAACAAAAATATTATACCTCAAAGTTACAGCTTTACATTCACTGATTCTTAATTAGGTTATGATTTATTTAATACTTTTGCTGTTAGAACTCCTTGGACTCCTATGGTATCGACATTTTCCGTCTACAAGCTGTCACTAGTTGGGAATTATAAGGCACCAGTTGGGAATTATAAGGCCCCAGATAGATTATCTCTCTGTGAAAAACCTTCAATACAACACATCTTCCAAGGAATTGTATTATAAACTAACCTAATATATATTCTCATTAAATTTAAAAACATATATGAGTAAACTAATAAGATTTTTTTATAGTGCATTGTGCATTTAGAGGGGCGTCTGGGGAGCAGGGAAGGAAGCCGGGAATGCGCAATTTCCTGTTAAATGATACGTGCTATGAACGTTTAATTTATGCCACCTTTGGTTTAATATTAGCTTTGTTCTGCCTCGCTGACCCCCGCGCTCCCAGCACAACTGAACGTATCGCCGCCCATTATATACCCCTCCCTTGCCTCCACCGAAATGGCCTGATAATTCCCCCCTTTCGCGGCAATTTTTAATTCCATGGCAAGGGCCACGCATGCGCAGACCATAAATTATGTGCAACGTTTTCATTTCCCCATGTGCGCCGTCCAAATGGGATCATGATTAGGGCGGCCGCGCTACAAGGTACTCCATTTTCCATTTTCCCACCCCCTGTGTTTTTTCGGGGGGGCTAATTAAGCCAGAGCCAGCTCAAGGTAAGGCAGGTAAGCTCCCATCCATCCACCCGAACTTTGCGGAACACTGGGCACTGAAATTGCCCTCTGCCTTCGTCTCAATCTGCCAAAGTCTCGGGGCTTCAGATACTCTTCCTACAGAGTGGGTGCCAGGGAAAATAGCGGATGAAAATGGGGGAAAATGAGTGGGAAAACGGGGGGAAATCAGGGCTGTCTATCCGAACGCTTAGCGCTTTTTAGCCGCTCGTTGGCCGCCGTTCTCGGCCGGGCTTCTCCCTGCCAGTTTAAGCGGCAAAACAAATAATACACTGCACCTACTTATTTGAGCCGACTTCCTCCCCCTTTTCCTCTCTGTTTGTTGTTTTACCTGCCCTTTTCCCTCGCTATTGTTGGCTGTTCTTGATTTGCTTGCCAGCGATAATGAAAAGGTGTAAAGTGTCAGTTTTGTTTGCAGTGCCGGCCCCCATTTTGTAATTGCTTGTTTGTTATTTTCTGTTTGTTTATTTGTTTATTTGCAGTGGCGCCAAGTGCTGAAGAGTGTAGGAATATACTGACCTACAGGTGTGCAAAGGTGTGTTAGGGTGTATAAAGGTGTATTTATTGAAGAGTCTCCGAAGAGGAGTGGAAAATGACTTAGGGACAGAAGCAAATAGATTGCAAATATATGTTTTTGAGGCAGTAGCTTATTAGTTATCAATTTCAAGACTTGAAATTTGATATTTAAGAAAGTTATTTTGATGTTTTATGGATTTAATTTAATAAAACATTTTAAATAACTGGTCAAAATCATGATTTAAATACCAGTAACTGCCTTAGTTACAACTGCAACTCACTTTCCCTAGAACTCACTTTTCCCTGCTATTAAAGCACATTAATATGTATCATTTTTAACCTTTGCCGCGACTAAGTGTCAATTAAATCTAACAAAGCTGCCTGATTGCCATCTGAGAAACGCCTTTCAGGGAACCAGAACCCACTTCCTCCACCGAAAAGAGTTTTCTTCGCTTCCTAATTCACATTAATTCCCTAAGATCTGCCGACTGCCCTACGTGCCGTCACGGAGTAGCTGGAAATCAGCCATGCCTATAGGGGAAAATAAGAGAGAAGATGAAATATGCAACGAAGCTTCCGAGCGAGTGAGTTATGTCAGAGGGGGGAGCAGAGCCAGAGATAGTACCCCCGACTCAGCTGGGCCAGCTATATATACTCCAATCTACGCAAATCGCACATTTCAACTGGTTCACACCTAGCCCTAATGTTCGATTCTCCAGAGATCTAAAGGTTTTATTAAGTGCTGGATTTGGTATGGAGACTATTATTAGACAGCCACGTTTCACAGGCGGGTGCTAGCTCTGCTTGGCCAGTCATTGTCCATTAAACAACAATTTATAGACTTTACTAGGATTTACTGGGAGTTACTAGGTTCTTTTTAATGTTCTAGCTAAGTATATTACAAAAAACCTTTGGCATAAATTTAGCATATTTATTTAGTGTCAAAAGACCAAGAAAACAAAGCCGTAAGTTGGCTGAAACAAGCGCCTTTGAGGTATGCAATACACACCAGAGCAGGTATCCCATAGCTACAATATCTAAAGAGCTTGAACCTAAAAATACACCGAGATGCTGTGCCTTGTAAGGCCCTCCGAACAAGTCGAAAGTCGGGGCGACAAGGCCATTAATTTCCAGCCCCAAATCGCCAGTCAAAATCGAGCGTGCCACACGCTTTTAGCCTTTGGGGCCTCTTACCATTTTCCCTGGCACGCTCCTAATTAGTTTCGGCCAAACCAAACCAAGTCTTTTGTCAGCGAAAGTTTTGCAAATTTGCGAATTTGATTTATGTTGGAAATCGAACAGCCATCGGAGGCCATCAATCAAAGGGGGAAATCTACTATTGGCCGGCCCTCGGAAAGCCCCAAATCGCAGTGATTAATTTCAATAAGTCGCCGCGAACAGGCCGCCTAGGAGAGATCGCGAAATGGGTCAGACTCTTGGAGGCAGCGAGTCAGGGAGTCTGGGAGTCTGGTGCTGGTCCGGCACGGCTCTGGGGGATTACAACGTCTCCCGAATGTCTCTGAGAATTTATTATTTGCACTGGAATCAAAGGCAGTCCCGAGCGGACGAGGGTGGGCGGTTGGCTCGATCCTCGGCCAGCGAGCGATCGAGTGAGCGGCCGAACACAACTCATTTGCAAATTCCAACGAAACACTGTTCCGCAGAATTTTCAACGATCATTTAGAATTCAGTTTGGGTGCAGGACGCTGCCTCGCAGTCTCTCAGCATTTGAGTTGCGGTTGCATGCCCCACAGTGCCCGGCATTCAAACAGGCAACTGCACTGGGAACATAGTGATGTTGGTTCTGTATTTATTTACTTACAATTACTGGCATTCTAGAGTGAATATATCAAGTAGCATCGGCTATATCCTGTACGGTTTACGTCTTAAAATGTTTCGCTATAACGGCTTTTATTAAGATATATCTGATCTATATAAGATATATAGATATATTTGCGTCCAAAGCGAGTCTTCGGTGCCTAATACCCACTAAGATCTTGTCTGAGACCAGCAACAGTTTTGAATGTTTCTGACAAGGCCAAGCATCATCAGTAACCAATAGCTGATCGATATGACCTATCAGAGTAATTACCACCAGTTTCTAGGTGGACTCTGTAGGGAATTCAAGTGCTGAGGAAGCTTTAAGTTGTGCCCTGATCTTTACAAGTATTAACATACATTTTTTAAACTAAGTATGTAATTAAGTATTAAGTAATTTGTAGCTAGAATTAATAGAGATACAACGACCCCTTAAATGCTTTTCTCCCAGTGCCAGCGACATCTCTGCCCCCTACCTCATTCCCGATCCCATTCCGCTGCCCCTCGCCGCGCCGCCAGGTTGAGTTTTAGTTTCAGGTTCAGGTTCAGGCCGGAGCTTGAGCCGAGCTTGAGGTTCGGTGCATGTTCAGGTTCGAGACGCGGCTTTGAAGATGCGCCGCGGAGTTGTTCGAGACCACCCAAGTGGACGCAGCGCTAAGGATGCTGCTCAGAGTCTGCGACTCCGCGATGCTGGGATGCTGAATGCTGAATGTCGAATGCTTTAAACTGCTCCAAAGGGCGCTGTGTGTGTGAGTGTGTATCTGTGGCTGTGGCCTGTGCCTGGGTCCGCAATAAATGCGCAAATAAAGTCACAATTAGAGTTGAACTGGTGGGAACGTCGTTCGGTCGGGCAGCCTCCGCTCCACCGCTGCCTTTTGGCATACACTTTTGGTTAATATTTTCCCGACTCGCCAGCGGGATCCTCATCCTTGGCCGCAGGCACCTTCGCCCCCCTTTGCTGTGGCATATTTTGAGATGCGTGAAGAATGCCTCCATCCGCGGAGGATGCAGCTGCATCTCAACTCCGTGGTGCTAAAGTAGAAATTCTTGTACTGTCCAGCGGTTCGGTATTGTTAGTCGGGGTCCTTGTCTTCATCTGAGGACTCTCCGACTCTACGCAGCTCCTTGGGCGGGGTCATTGATTTGTTACGAATTTATTAGCCAGAAGCTGGGAGTTTGGGCCAACTGGTTAGTGAAGAGGAGCTTCGAACAGGGGATAGCTGTTGAAAGAGTCAAGTAAATACTCTTCATGATTAAAGACTAAGCACACATAGTAGCTACTTTATTAATACTATATTCATGAAGTTTTTTACATTTAAAGGTATTTGTTTTGCATTTTTCTGCAGCCTATTTCAGGGCGCCAGTCTCCTCCAGAGCTTGTCCACTCCTGGAGCTCCTAACCAAAACCAATCCAAGGCAATCCAGAGCTTCACACGCTCCTTGGTTGTTGCTGCAATTAAGCCAAATGTATCTGGATAATTGCAGCGATGTTCTCTCGCCATCGCCACCTAGCTCCTCGCTCTGATCTGCTCTGGGATGGGGATGGGGATGGGGACGGCAGATCCGAGAAGCAATTAACCGAGAGGAGCTCATCTGGCGTCCATCGATCGTTGATCGGCGGTGCAGCGGCTCCGTTATCGGGGTGCCCGGCGATAATTGCGCCAACCAATTTGTAAGATACTCTTATGACAGATACAGATACGGGAAGCGGCAATATAATGCAAGATCTATGGCCCATACCGCACTGACTGATGCAGGATGCAGGGGCCTATAGTATTCCCATTTATTTCGCTTAATGCGATTTTTATCGACTCGAGGCCGAGTCGGGTCCCGCTCTGGGAACACCCATTACAAATCACCGTTAATGAAGTCCGAGCTGGATTTAATCTGGCGAAACATGGAAGCGCTGCTGGAGTCGAGGAATCTGCGGAGACTGCACACTGCAGACTGCAGACTGCGAAGACTCGTTGATTGGCTGCGCACTTTGGGCCGAAAGAAAGTGCAGCAGTCCAAGGCTGCGGACCCGAAGGCTGTCAGCGCAATTAAGCCAAGTTATTGGCAATTAGCAGCAGATACATTACCATACTATGAAGCTGCCACGCTTACCGTCGACACAAAGGACACACGACCTGTGACCTTAGGGCCCTGGGACCTGCTGCTGCTCGCCACGCGTCGGCTTCGGTCCAAGGACTAACAGTAGGCCTTGTGAGTCGCAGTCCTTGAGTGCAGTATCCTTGGCTGCCAAACGATGAGCACATCCTGCGACCTTGTCTCCAGAGAGTCAATCGGAGCAACGTGCTTCTGGCTTAACCTTGGAGGCAGGCAGACAAATCAATCAGTCACAGTAGCTGCCTTGTTTCCAGGGAATACTACTTCAAAAATAATACCCCACACGGGGAAAAATATGGCCATAAGTTGGGAGAAGAAGTGCAATTTTTATAGCCATTACCCGAATAAATGCCATTTAAAGTCACTCAAAGGTTGGAGTGTTTCTCCTACAAGTATCTACACCTGTTAGTTACTTGAATAATTATTCACTATTTTGTATTATTTTTAAGTCTCAGTAAGACTTGTACCTTAAGCTATTAATAATTATTTCTTTCTGTGCCTCTGCTCGGCTGGCTGCTGTCATTGTTTGTTAGCAGCGTACATCGCTTGTCTTTCGACTGGCAACTTATACCGCTAACCGCCGAGTCCCTAGTCAAAACACATCAGTGGTTCGTTAGGAACTGATTCTTTATTGGGCGCTCACGCCTTTTTATAGCTAATCCACTTATGTACTAGTTACATATTTCTTATGTATATTTCCCGCTGGGGGTCATCTATGCTAGAAACCTCTTGACATTCCATAGAGGCGATAAAACTATTTTGGGGACTCATGCATCTTATATATAAGTGTATGTTTACATCTCACCCCAGCTCGTACTGATAGGCGGCGAGTCTTATTACATGTACATTCCCCTTTTGGTGACACTTTTTGTGCGTTGCTTGCATATGATTTTACATATTTCTTAAAATACGTATATGTTGACAAAG
>VNKC01001152.1:0-21911 GCA_008042775.1 Drosophila pectinifera | reverse complement strand
AAAATATAAGTTCAAAATAATCATAACTCAGTCAAAACAGCCTTATTGTAAAATGTTTTTGTTGTAGGCAACAACCTGATCGGAATCTTGACTTTTAGCAGTACAAATTAATCAATTCAGCTCGGAGTTAGTTAAGTTTTTAAGTAATTCATATGGCTGGATATTTTGTTTTAAAATATTTTTTTTTGCCAATTTTTGACAATTCTTCCTATGTTAGCTTCACTTGTGCCTCCTGTTCAAAGCCAATAAAAATGGTAGTTTTACATGAAACTATCTTTCAAATAAAATAAAGAAATATCTGCAGAGATGTGTGCCTCCTTTTTAATACAAATACTTACTTAGAGTTTGTCCGTTTTAAGGAAGAATCAAAAATAAAACACTTAATTTTTTGAATTATTATGGTACAGTAAATACGATTTATTTTCCCCTTTGCTTGTATAATTTTTCCTTCAATTTATAGTTTAGTTTTCATTATAAAAAGCTACACTCTGCTGCTGCCCGCCGGATCGAAACTATATATAGTATAGCATTGTATATAGCATATAGATTTGTGTTCCTGTTCCTGCTAGAGCATTGCATATTTCATATGCAGCAAACACACACTCGCTCGATTGGCAAGAAGCAGAAGATGATGGTAAACAATTTACACATTAATTACAAATCTGTGTGTGGTGTGTGTAGTGTGTGCCGTAATCCTCAATCCGTATAGTCCGACTGGTTATATTCGATATTGTATATAGTTATCGTATCATTTATATATGTATAATATATAAGGTAAAAAGCTCTGGCAAGGCAACAGAAGCTACAAAAGCTCGTAGGGGGGAAACTATAATTAAAGGGATCTGATTTCTACGATGAATTCTTGGGGGTTTAAATAAAACTGCGCTTTCTTTAGAGGATATACATATACAATACATTCAGATCGGGTTCACACATATATATATATTTATATATATATAAGTTATTTTCTTTTTTTTTTTGTTTTTATTCTTGTATTATTTTGTTTTTGTGTGTAGAAAAAAAAACTTACAAGTAACTTTTCAATACATGTACATACATATATTTATAGATTTATAGATTTATAGATTTATATATCCGTTAGATCGCTTAACATACAATTTGTTTAATTTTTACATACATATGAAAATACTTGTAACACAAAACTGAGCATCGATGAAAGGATGAATGATAAAATGATAATAGAACGTTATATGTTTGGCAATCTCTGGATCTTGTTCCGACTCGCTCTAGTTTTTGTTCTCGTTCGAGTTCTATTTTCGTTCTTGTACTTCTTCTCGTTCACGTTACGTTTCGTTACGTTCTTGTTCTCGTTCCTCTCTCTACAAACTTAGCAATTAATTTTAGTTTACTTTCTTAGCATTTTTGAACTGTCATTTCTTGTTTTGTGTGTGTTTGGGTGTTTAAGGGATGAACAGGAAACAGATACGGAAACGGAAACGGTAACGGATAGGCCAAGCTGCTTGTCAACATTTTCAAACTGGACAATTTGAATTTAAAACATCAATTTAATATACATACATTGAGCATTTTTCATTAAGTGCCGTGTTTTCGTGGCGATTAAGTATACGAGTTACCAAATAGGAAACCAAGGATTTCTTTATATTTATAAAAACTAAAATATTCAAGTCCATTTGTGTTGTATATTATTTATCTCCGTGTCTCTTCTAGAAAGAAAGAACGAAATGCTCGCAAGTCTTTTGTTCAGCGTTTTTTTAAGTACATACTACGAATTGGTGGGTGGGGAGATGATGACGGGGGAGTGAGGGAGTGACAATCAATGCAAACTTAATGTTATAACTTATTTATGGCATGTTTAAGTTAGTTATACTAAAGAAATCGTTATCATTCCTTGCGGCTTACATGCATAAATCCCACCCTTCCTTTTTGTCGCGTTTAACTGCTAAATAAATGTAATATTTTGTTGGTTTGTTTTGTAAGGCATTAATTTAAGATTTCTTTCTTGCATATATATTACTTAGGCTAGGTTCTCGCCTTCCCTTTTTCATCATCATCATCTCATCTCTTTTATATCATCTTTCATTTGTTAGTTTCTTGTGTGTTTTGTGTGTGATTTCTGAGAGGAAAGGCAAAGCAAATGCAAACAATAATGCTCTAAAGTTCATAAATTAGACAAATGAAGCGGCAATGGAGTTATTACGTTATCTGCCATCTCTTTTTGTTTGTTCGAGCTTAGTGTGCTATGTGTGTGTTAGATGTTAAATGCTTTAGATATCGTATGTATTTATAGTAGAGACATTTAGTTAGATTTACGCGGTGTACGAAAGTAAATGAAAAACCAACTCAGAGTGCCAATCGATGCGATATTCAAGTGTTCTTTGGCTTTGGATCGTATCTGTAACTCTTTCCCATTCAGCATTCTTTCCGTTCGTCTTTGTGCACGTTCTCCTCCACCAGATCCTGGTACTCGGACTCGAATTTCCACTCCAAGTCTGAATTTACACCGCTGAATTCTTGCCAATGATCTCGCCACTGCGCGAGTGCACGAAGCGGCCGTCGAACTCAATGGTCGAGTTCTGCTTGATGCTGCCGGTGGGCGTGTGCAGCGGCTCCTTTTCATCTCTGTGGGTATTTGGGATTAGAAATGTACGAGTAATTAGTAAACGGAAGTTATTTTCTTTGAATTTCGAATCTCAACTGTCATTCCAAGCTAAGTACTGCTTGCAGCCGTGCGAAAGCTCTCTGCGCTACACATGCCAAGCGGTGCGCACTGCTTTCCAGCAGGACACTCACCTGTTGCTATTGTCATTACTTATTATTATTATAATTATTGCTTGTACAAGTACAGTGGCCATTATGTATTTAAGCATGTGGAAATCTAAATTATTTGCAACGCCAGCGATAAAATAAGGCACCCAAGTGATTGGTGAATAAAATAAATAAAATTTGATTACAATAAGTTCGGCGTATGCACTGCTAGCGTTATTTTCAATTTTGTTTTGTAAAATACACTTTAAAATGATTCATCTATGAATGACTATGAAATCTTAACTTAAGTGACGGCATGCAGTGCTAGCTAATGACGATATGACTTATGAGGTATATAGGTTATCGGATCGATAGGATGTAGAGGCACAACATAGAGGCAAAGGATGCAGATGCAGAAGATAGCGAGGGCTACGAAGTGCGCAAGCAGTTCGCGCCAAGTCGAAAGCAGAGGGTAACGGAAACGGAAACGAAAAACGTAAAACGAAAAACGGATAAGGAAATGGAAACTGTCGGGGGTACGTACAATGGCGATGTCATGGGCGAGCCGCCCAACTTGACGGGCGGCGGCAGTGGCAACGGCGACGGTGGCGGCTCCTTTACCAGCTGGCCACTGCAATAAGGTAGCGGAAAACGCCAACCATAAAGACTGCTTGGTTAGATGGTTTTTGGTTGGTTTTTGGGTTGATGTGGATCGGTTTTGGTTGGATTCGATTGTTTTTTTGGATTAGATGTGATATATGAGTGGATGTGTGTAATGGGAATAATACATGATGAGGTTTGATTTAGTATTTAGCAGAGAGTATAGAACACATAGAATATAGCTTGGTGTTTAATGTGATGCAACAATGCTTGTGTGTTGTGTGTGTTTTAATTTTAATTTTAAATGAGCACCAACTTGTTTGATATAAAAACATAACAAAATTCAAACGAGCTCTCTCTCCATGTTATTTTCATTTATTTCCTCAATCAGAGCTCTCAACTCTAATGATTTAACTTCTTGTACTTAAATTTTCGTAATAATTTTCTTAACTTACACACATTTATAATAACACAACAATCTTGTACAATTAGGCAACAAACTAAGGAAATGATTTGCTAAGCAAAAGTCTGTGTATTGTGTTGAGAAATTGAAAAATTTAACTAAACATGTGTAGTGACTTGGCTTGTGTTGTTCTGGTTTTCTTTGTTTAATTACATTCAATATTGCACTAAAAATTGGATGGCAAACGTTAACTTAAAGTGGGTAAATTTAGACAATTTGTTTTTGAAATTTTGGCAGTGCGCTGAATCTGGGCCGAATCTCTCAGACGGATATCAGGGAATTGCGATTGAACAACAAGGACTTGGGCCGCGCATAGACCCAGTTGTACTCAAAGTCCTGGCGCCTTTTTTACAGCAATAAGGAGCGTGTGAGGAGGGATAGAACACAAGCAGAAACAAAACGCAGTAAGCAAACATTAAATTCGGTTTCCGACTCGGATTTTTAGTGCAATATTCGTATCAATTTCCAATCAAATCAATACACAGAAAAAGATACGATAAATCTATTCGACAGTCTAAAGTCGATATGGTAGAGGGGCTATTTCGATTGTTATTTTATTCTTTTACTTTAATTTAAACTAGATGTGTATTTTATTCATTAAAATTTCTTATACCTTTTCCCAACAAGATGTCTTTTATGATCAATCGAATTAACCCCCTTTTCCCTGGCTTCTAGTTTTCTTTCTGTGTATATAGTAAGTAGTCCAATATAATAATAAAATTGATTTAGCTCACCTGCCCAGCTTGGCCTCGTCGTCGACCTCCGATGGCGGTCGCTTGGCCTTGCGACACATGGTGGCCATGACGCCCATGTGAACGGTGACGCAACAGAGCAGATCCACCACGAAGAGGAGCAGGAGGACGCCGCCGAGAGCAATGCCCACGATGGCTGCCGAGGAGAAGACCTGTCGCTCCGCCACCTGGATGACGTCGATGCCTGTGGTTTTGCGATGCGGATTAAAGGTGGATTCGGCAAGGATGTGCGGAATGTGTGGGGAGGGGGGAACAAAGTGTACTTGATTAGTAAAGATTCTCAGATTCAGATGGGAGGCGGCTGTCACAGGGCTTATCTCTAGGTGGTACACGGGCGCCAGCACCTGGCATTACACTAGCCTAGGAAGCTCCTCTCTCCTTAACTCCATTTAAATGCTAGTCTTACACAGTTAAAAGCACTCGCTTATTGTTTGTCTTTTTTTTTTTGGTTCTTAATTGCTGGTTAATCTGGTTGAAAACGTATTTTACATTTTTGTGTGTGTATTATTTGGTGGTTTGAAATAATTAGGAACTTAACCGGTAACAGTAACAATAGCCAAGATCAAACGAAGTCAAAGTGGTAAGAGTAATAATCAGTAAATAAAAATAATAATAATAACAAATCAATAATAAATGGCACCAATTTGACATTAACACGAAAAGCTGTTTCAAACAAAGCAAACGGAATTGATATATGTTGCTTCCAGGATAACAGGATAACAGGATACAAATAAAGCATGCAGCCAAGGTTGGAAAGTGTGGAAAGTTCTGGGAAAACGGCGTGGAAAAGGCAAGGAATATGTGGCCTTTGTAAGAGCGAGAGAGAGAGAGAGAGACAGAGTGAAAGAAGCAGAAATTAAAAGAGTTTTTGTTTTTACAATTGCAAAAATACAAAATACAGAATAAATACAGAATTAGGCCAATATGCAAAGTATACAAGCAGTGTTAAAGCAGTTCAACTTAGGAGCAAAACTTAGTTTGTACATTTCTGGTGTAAAGATTATGTATATTGCGAGTTATATATAGGATATATAGGATATATAGGATGTAGGGGATATATGGAACATATGGGGGATCGTTTGGCTAAAGTGCTGCAAGGTGATTGGTTTTGGTTTCGGTTTTGGTTTTGTTTAAACTATAAACTTAATCAACAATGAACATACAACAATAAGGCTTGTTTTATTAACAGTTTTCTTTCTTTGTTTTCTTTATTTTTGTTGTGGCAAAATACAATTTGGGCTGTTAGTGTCTCGTGTGCAGTGCAAAAAAAAATAGAAACAAGTTAACTATAGAGTAACATAGATAAACGGGGGAGTTACGTTAGGCATCCTTGTTACCTGGCGGCATCCGATTTGGCTGGTGGTGGCAACCCTGTCAACCCCCGAGTCACACACACGCACGCAGTGCTTTCTGTTAAAGTTGTGTTCTTTATTACCCAAAAATGAACTGCATAAATGGTAGGCTTTCTTGATCGTTTTTCGTTCTTCGTTTTCTTTTTCCTTATTTTCTTACAACATTCATCATGACACCTTAATATTCGTTTGTGTTTATATGGATTCCAGTGTGATCGATCTCTGTGTGTGCTGGTCCTCGAAAGGATCGAGGAAGTTAGAATATATAAAAAAAAAAAGACAAACACTATCCCCATGTCAGCAACACGTTAGGCGGGCTGAATTATTCACTAACTATATGGTGTATACGTATGTATAACTAGATATTGTAAAGGTATAAATTGCTTTCTTTCTTTTTTTTTTGGATTCACGATAATATATATATATATATATATATATTTGGCTAGAAAAATCGATTTCGCTTGCTATAAAAAAATCGCGTGTATACAGGAATATCATCGGTTCGTCTAAGTCGAGTTTGCATTCTCTAGTTGGCATTCACTAAACGCTATCAACGGAAGGTAAAAACGCTTCGATACACCTTCTGTGTGTGTCGTGAGTGTGTGTTTTTTCTGTGAGCAAAAATTCGTAATTAGACATAGTCGCACTTTAACTTAGTTTGAGTTACTTATTGTCCCCTCTCTCTTAACGTGTAGACGCGCGCGGCTCCAAAAAACAGAACAGAGACTCGAGTGAACTGCTTTTGGAAACAGTGTTGGAGAAGCATTATGGCTAATCGTAGGTGTTGGTAAACGTGTAAGTGTAATTGTATTGGTAACTTGTACTCGTATGCACTTGATATTACTTTTTCTCTTCTCTTACTTTTATTTTTGGGTGTAGAATTTCGCTATAATTTCTCATATTTGTTTGTATAAATTTGGTTTACTTTAAGTTATTCGCTTGGCAGTGTTGTAAAATTCACATGAAACTAAGCGGAACGGGGTGTTTCGGTGTTGAATAGTAATAATAATAATAATAAATGCTCACGCTATACACATACATACATACATATACAACTAAATAACAACTTAACATCGGCTTAGTGGTAGTTAAACAAGGTCTCTAGCGGTTAGACATAGGATATGGGGATACGTAAGTACAATTGTTATCATCATTGTGTTAGCATTGTGACTCGGCTTTGGCATTCCGTTTCATTTCCCTCAATTCATCGATTTGCCCTTCGATTATTATTATTATTCGTTTGTTTTTTTGTACAGTTAATGGAATTGTTACCCGCCCCAATTGATATTCTTATTGATCATATTCTCTACTTGAGCACATTTAACATAACTCTATATTTCCGCTTCATCTCATGCTATTTAAATGTATCATTTATTTTTTTCCATTCTTGTTTTTTTTTGCATATTTTTTTTGTATTTTTGTTAATTTTTTGTTTTTCTTTAGGTATTTCTTCTGGTTATTCTTATTATTTACACATTGACACACTCAAAAAAAAAAGGGGCGAAACTAGAAAAGGAAAACCCTTGATAGACACGGATGGCCGGCGGATGGATCCTCCAAGCGCACTGCTTTCGTGTGTGTGTGTGGTTCCTCTTCTTGATTGGCAGCAGGGGGATTGGGGGTCCTTTAAGCAGTGTGCGGCGTCGTCAGCGGCAGCAGCAGCAGCATTATCGGCAAAGCAGCGTAGAGAGCAAGCAGGCGGGCCAGGGTTGGAGCGCTGCTCACCTTTTGGGGATGCGGGTTGTCTGTTCGAGTTCGATTTCGATATTCGTATTTTTGGAAGTGTTCGAATTGGGTTTTTTTGCGCATTTTGTTTGGTGTTTTTTTACAGTTATTTTGGTTGGTTTTGGTTTCGATTTCATTTTTTTAGTGATTTTTTAGTAGTAGTGGGAGATTGTTGTTGTTGTTGTGGTTTTAAGCACACACACACATCATAAAAGAGAGAAAAAACAAGGAAGAAAAAGTGGTAGAAGAAAAAGGAAGAAAAGGAAACACACAAAAGAACAATTTTTGTTGTTGTTGTTGGTTGGTCTTCATTGCACATTAAATTGTGGGGTTTTGGGTTTTATTTCAGGTCTTTTTCATATTAAGTTAGTTTTGGTTACTGAGACGACGACGGCGACGAATCGAAACACAATGTGCAAGTAGTGTGTGTGAGAGTGTGTGTTTGTGTGGGTTAGTTTGTTTGTTAGTTTGTTGATTTGCTGCTTTGTTTATTTTGTTTGTCTCGGGTTGGGTGTGTGTGTGTTTGTTTTGTTACTCTAACAAAAGGGGACCTTGTTGCTCGACCAGAGTGTGTTAGTTGAGTTTTGCTTGTTTTTTTTGTTGGTTAGGTATAATAACTATGACTAAATGCCTAATTAGATGCACACACTAAGTCCACTGGTTAGCCAAAAGATCAAGATGTTACTTATTAAAGTTGAGGTTATGTCTAGGCGAAAGCGGGGAGGATGTGGAACTGGAAAGGTAACGGGAATGGCAACGGGATCTGCTAGGATAACGGAAGAGTGGAGAATGGAGAGTTGAGAGTGGAACGAGATAGAGAGAGTAAGATACAAATAGATAGCACACACAAAACAAACACAAACAGGCTACGCACAACGTTTACTTAAAATTAGCAACAAAAGAGGACAACAAATCGACGGCGAGAGCGAAAAAAGAGACAGTGTGAGTGAAAGAGAGAGGCAGACACACACAGAGACAGAGAGAGAGAGAGAGAGAGACACGACGCAGGCAGGTAACTGATAATAAAAAAGAGATGACGGCAGTAGTTGCAGTAAATTACAGATTGTTTCGTTTGGTTTTCTGTTTTTTTTTTATATAAATGTTTTATTTGAGAAACTTTTCATTTTTGCTTATAATTGAAAAATTTAACTAAAGAAGTAGTAGTCGCAGTATACACACAAAATCAAATTAATTCAAAATCATAATCGATGTGATAAAAATAATAATATTAATCATAATCATAATGAAGAACTCTAGTGGTAGTAGTCCAATTTCAGAAACAGAAAAGAAAATCATCATTAATGTTGTTGTTTTTTCAACGCTTTTCGTTTACGAACTAGGTTTTACATTTAACAGGGTTTTTAAGTTTCATACTTTCATTAATAATATTACAATCAAGAAACTGTGATGAATATATGCACACACACAAAAATATAAAATTATATAAATTTCTCGTTCTTCGTGTCACAAAAATATATATGTAATGTTATGTTTAGTGTTGGTAATTATAATTAAGTAAATGCTTAAGAATGGTAATAAAAAAAAATGGAGCGTAATTAAAGTAAGCTAAAGTTCGAATTCGTGATGCGCATCTCTCACATTTCTATACAACAGCTGACTGAAGCGCGCACGCACGCGCACTGCTTGGCCACTGCTTGTGCGCGCGCGCCCTGTGGTGTGGATATTGCATTTGACTGCCAAGTGTGAATATGAAGTTCTGGGCTCAAGTGAAATGTAATGCTCGAAATCAAATGCGTTGCAACATTTTTGCATTGTCTGCTGTTTTTTTGGCTCAGTGTGGGCGTGTCGGTCGTGTCGTGTGTATATACTTCCGTTGGAATGTATGCATTATCATAAGTTATCGATAGAAATTGAAGGGCTTACGGCGCTTACTGGTTAAGTGGCGTTAAGGATAAGATGCTCTAGACAGATCAGAACGCACAAATCATGCAAAACCAAACATAATGTTCCAGAACACAGGACAAATGAAATTATGTTATAACATTGAGCAAATTAAAGTAACAAAAATGTATCGATATCGATACACAGGGGACAGGAGACGTAACGGGATGTGGGCGGGGGGCGTAACACCGAGTTTGTGAACAACAAAAAACAAAAAGTTGAAACGCAATTGAAACGAACACTACATAAATGTATGCAAAATTGATCGATTATATCTGGGATATATCATATTCATACTATATATTCGTTTATATATATATATATATATAGAGCAGTAAAAATTATGTCTTTATCTATATATATTATATTCAATGTAGATGTGTCTCAGAGAGTGTGTGAGAGTGAGTGTATATAGAGATTTCTTTCAGTTAAATATATATATGTTTCATGTTCTTGCTGGGATAAGATTCGGTTCGATCATTTTTGGAATACTCAAAATCGAAGGATCGATTGGCCGATAAACAGTGATTCCTGGGAAGTTCTGCGTCCTCTGGTTGGACAGAAAATGTCACTCTGGGCTGCGGAAGCAGACATAACCCGTTCACACTGTTGCCGACCTATCGATCCATGGATTTGCTTTCCTCAATTTATCTTTGATGTTTGATATTTTTTGTAGTTTTCGTTTTTTCTTTCGGCTTTTAGACTAACATTGAGGCTAGGACACTAAGTAATGTTATGCTTATTGTGGTGGCCAGCGTAATGATTGCTGTTGTTGCTGTTGTTATCGATGTGGCTGTGGTTGTTGTTGTCGATGTGAATGTAGTTGGTGTGAACAGTCGTTTGTGTAGCGCACCGACGCCGGAGTTGAACCCGGCCGAATAGAGCAACGTGCCGAGATTGTTATTAGCGGAATCGGACTCACCTCGTGCCGTCTTCATGATAATGGATGCTGGTGATGAGTAGCCGATGGCGTTATGCGCCTTCAGCTCGATGCGATAGTACGTGTTCCCGTTCAGCTGCGTCATCTCAAAGGATGTGGTCTCCACGACCTCCACGGTGTTGCAGGAGTTTTCCAGCTCCGTCCAGGTGCCGGTCATCTTCAGACCCTATTTAGAAATATATTATTTGTTTATTATTATGTCTGATTCTATAGATGTTTGATCTGTGAACTTACCGGGCAATACTTGATCTGATACTTGTCGATGGGCTCCCCGTTGTCGGCGGGCACACCCCAGCGGAGCTCAAAGTGATCGGAGTACGCGGAGGCGACGACTGGCTCCTCCTGGTCCTGTTGGACGGGTTTATGCAGCGGCTTGGGCTCTTCGGGCGCTGAGCGGCGCGGCGTTGACTGCTGCTGATTGACGCCCCAATTGCCTAATCCCACCTGATTTCTGGCGGCGAAACGGAAGCTGTACTCTGTCTGCGGCCGCAGACCCTCCACAATGTACGGTGAGTCTGGTGACCAGCTGCGATTGTATGCCGATGACCAGTCCGGATTGAGGGCCTCCTTGTACTGCACACTAAAGGCTAGAATGGGAAGTCCCAGTTCGGTGGGCGGGCCGCGGATATCAAAGGTCATCGTGGTGGCGGTCAGCTGGCTGGGCTTGGCCTCGGATACAAAGTCAGGGACGCGCGCCTCCTTCAGCTGCATGTCGTGCTCTACGGTTCCATGGACATTGGTGGCGATGCACTTGTAGGCGGAGTAGTACTGCCTCGTAACCGGATGCACGATCAGGTCGCTGCGGGGTCCAGTGCCGATTATCTTCAGGTTAGTATCGTACAGATCCTTAATCTTGCGTCCGTGCCAGTGCCACTCGATGGTCGCGTTGGGAATGCCCATGGCCAGGCAGCTGAGGTTCGCCTTCCGCTGCTCCCACGAGAACACCGGCGGCAGATCCTTCATGTGGCTAAAGTCCGGCGCAAACTCGACGGTTATGTGTCCGGTCTTGTAGGCATCGGATCCCTTGTTCTTGGCAATGCACTGGTACAGTCCGTCGTCGCTGCGCTGGGCATTGGCGATGCGCAGGGTGCCGGTGCTCTCGCCGCGCTCCTCATCGAAATACCGCTCCAAAGCGATCCTGTTGTCGTCCACCTGAATGCCGTTCGAGTACTCTTCCTGGGTGCCCCATCGTCGGAAGGTGATGACCGGTGCTGGACGACCCTTGGCCCGACAGGTGATGGCAATCTCCTTGTTCCTCGCTCCGGTCACGTTGTACAACTCATAGACCTGCGGACGCACCAGCACATTCAGCTTGGTCTTCTGGTCCACCACGCCGGCATTGTTCTTGGCCAAGCACGTATAGGTGCCGTGATCCTCCTGCATCACCGAACTGATGGTAACCAGACCCGTCTGCGGATTCACCTGGAAGCGATCGGCGGTGGCCACGTTCAGCTGTGTGGCATCCCGGATCCAGCTAATCTCCGGCACTGGCTTTCCGGTGGCCGTGCAGTTGGCAGCATAGGGTTGTCCCTCGATGGCTTCCAGTTCACTGGGCAGGGACACAATAACCGGCTGAATGAAGACCTCCACGCGGATGGTACGCTCCAGGAGCTCGCCTGTCTCGATCACAGCCGCCCGGCAGGTGTAGATGCCCTCGTCATCCTCCTGAACGTCGCGGATGAGCAGGCCATGGGTCTGAACAACATATTTGTCACCAGTGCGGATCTACAAAGGGGATACGGAGGATTTAAGTAAGTAAGGTTACTCAGGTTCCAGCCACAATTCAATGTCCACTCACCGGATCTCCATTGCGCAGCCAGTCGATGGTGGGATTGGGATCAGCCTTCACCTCGCACATCACCACATAGTCCTGGCCCAGGGTAGGATACTGGTTTTCGGGGGCATTTGTCCAGGTAATGGCCACTGCGGAAAGGAAACAAGGAAGGACGGTTAGTTACGATGGAAAATGGTTTTTAATTAATAAAATAAATAATAATAGATACAGGAACAACGAGATATTTATTTATCAAGGACTTGGGGCATCTGTTGCTCTAATACAAACACTTTTCAGCCCTTCCAAAGATTAAATTAAAAGAAAATGCCTTTAAATATACTTGTATCAATATAAAAAATACAAAATATACATTTTTCGAGTGCTTGTTGAAACAGTAAGACGGAAACTGTGATGGGGAGAGGGCCAAGCACAATTGCTGGGACTAGAGGTGTGCGCAAATTGTTTGATTTTGCTTTTTCGCATTCATTTGCACAGCAGACAAGGAAAAACTAGGGAAAAATGCAAGCCAAGCGCCGAGAGGACCCTGCCTTCCTGCCTTCCTTCCCCTCCTGCCCCTGTTGCATGTTGACAATCCAAGCGGAGCCGGTGGTACGTGGCGTATACGTAATATAATTTTAAACAAACTGTCGGGCACATAAAAGCAATTCAAGCATCAGGCGCAAAGTCCAAGACATGTGCGCGACAACAGACCCCAACCACCCCCCTTAAGGGTCACTAACGAGCGCAGGACGAAGGAGGAAGGACGCAGGACCGCTCTGCCTGCCAATAAATCCCCACTGCAGAGATGACTTGGAAATTGAAAATGGGTAGCCAAGGGAGCAAACGGTAGCAGAGAAAGAGAGAATAGTGCATTGCGAAAGTGAAATTCCTAAATCAAATACTTGCACACAGATAAACAGGGGCGTCGTCCCTTAAGGACTCTGCACAAAAAATACAAAGCTGAAAGGCTGAAGGACTGAAAGGCTGAGAGTCAAGGCGTGAAGCGGAAGGACTTCCTCCGCCGGACTTGTGTTGTTCAAATTAAGGAAAATAATCAAAAGGCCTCAGAGCAAAGCTAGAAATGAAAGACAGCTGAGAATATCAGGCAAATATTGCAGGTAAGTTGTGCTCACTTAGAGAAAGGCATTTTTAAATATATAATATACCCACTAAAAGTTGAGTCAACTTAAATCAAGCAGTCCAGACTTATATCTATAATTTCTTGAATTTAATTCAAGCATTTCAATAGCTTTTTGTTAACCTAAGGTTAACCCTCTAAGTTAAATTCAACCCAAGGAAATAATAATAGTTATAATATAATATAATATTTATAATAGTTATAATATCTCTTAAAATCTCTTTAAATTTCGTAGCTCTTTCTTGAATTTCATTTAAGCATATTATTTTCTTCTTGTTAACCTTTGGTTAAATTTAACCCAAAATCTTTAGTTTCAATCTTTTTGGTTATAATCTCTACTTAATTCGTATCTCTATCAGGGATAATAACAACTGCTCTACATTTTTCTGGCATTTATTTCACCAAAAATAAATATACATATTTAATAAAGCAGAGCTTAGATAAAGTACCAAGTAAGTCTTTATTTAGTTGAATATCTATACGATTTTATGTCCAAAGTCCAGCGCTTTCAGCTGGACACAAGGGTTAGAGTTAGAGCCTGCAGGTGTTAATGCCTAGCAACTGGCTGGCTGACTGACTGGCTGACTGATTGACTGGGTGACTGACTGACAGACTGATTGACAGACTGACTGACTGACTGACTGGCCCTAAATAAGGCATAATATTTTGCATTTGAAAAGGCAATCTCAACAAATTCTTCTCGGCTGTTACCCATCAATGGAAGCCTTTCAATTCCGAATGTCTGTGTGTGTGTGTTGTGTGGCTCAAATGTTTACACTTTATTTATAAATCAGTGTAATAACAAGCCATCTGTCTGTGTGTCCGTCTGTATAGTGAATATATATATATGTATACTGGTAACCGAAAGCTGCCATGTCCGGCGATATATTCGGTTTAGCCAGAGCCAAAAAATCCAAAGCCAAAGCCAATGCCAAAATAACGGAAAGTTGTGTTCAAAACATTTTCTATTTGCAGTTTTTTATTGGCAGTGTCTGGGCTCTAGATGTCCCTGCATCCTGGCCAGGCACTCCTTCCTAGCTGCTTTTTTTTTACCCATTTTTCCCTTGCTGTGGGTGAAGCAGCACCAGCAGCACAACATATAAAATAAATAAAAACTTGCCACTGCTAGAGCTGCTGCTGCTGCTGCTGTCATTTCCCTTCCTTTTACCCATGCTTTCCCCGTACTTTTCCAGCTTTTCCCTCAGATCCTGCCACTCCTTGCTCTTTTCAGTTTTCAGTTCCCAGTTCCCAGTTTGCGCTGCTGCTGCTGCATTGTCGTAGCGTGTGAGATTTTGTTGTTCAAACACTTTTCGCTGGCTGCGTTCGTTTCTGACGTCTGATGGGCAGCAAACACACCCAGCCCCCAACTCCGACTCCGGCTCCCTCTCTGGCCAGGAAAAAAGATGAACTAGTTTACGATTTCATTATTAGTTTGAACAAGGACAAGGCAGCAGCTAGACCGGCCAGGAGCTCGAAGAGTCCCGGATCCCGGATCCCGGCTCCCGGATCTGGCAACCGGCAAAGACGCCATACCACCAAGGACATGACTCACACAACTTATTGAAAAAGTTGCAGCAGCAACTTATTAAAAATACAAAAAAAAAAACACATAAAAAAGAAATAGCGCACAAAAAAGGAGTACAAAAAGGGGAAGGGAGGGGAAACTGCAATTCGATTTGAGGGGAGAGCCGGGACCGGCAATGGCTTCAAATTACCGCTGACCCGGGCGGCACCGGCATCCCCGGAATCCAGTAAGTGATAACAAAATCGAACAGATTGTTGCAATTTCTTTTGGCAGTTTTTGCGGTCCATTAAATGCACTTTAAATTTGATTTAGAGTTTATTGCGAGGAGATGTTGCCACAATAACTGAAAATAGGTATTAACCAGAGTCTAAAGTCTCCAAAGTAGGCTCTTACATTAATCCCTTAATTCTTGCCTAGCATCTTTAAGTATTTAAGACCACAGATGCCACATGTTTACCTGCATATCTTAATCAATAATTGGCAATTAATCACTGTGCGTTTGGCCTGCACTCGAGCTGAGAAGTAGGCTATAATAAATCACTGTTTGCTTTGACCGAAATATGTAAACAAAAAGCAACAAATTACGGCGGCCCTCTTTGTGGCCAAGAGTTGGGCCGAGAGTTTTGGGCCGGAAGTGCGGCTAATTGTTCAGTGTGCTGGCCAAGTTATCCCAGATAAATCGCAGAGAGTGCAGGCAGCAAGGCTAACTCTCTAATGACTCCAATCAACATTATTAGTGGCAATTACATGGCAGCCCCCAAAACAACAACAATGCCAAAGGGATGTCGGCAATTATCAACCACCGACCAGATTGAGTGCTACTAAGACCAGCTGAACATACGTATAAATGTACCAGAGAGTGGCGAATAAATATTGAACTAATGCACAAAGGGCTTTAAGGGCATTAGGCTTTAATGACGACTGGCACACAGACTCTGCAAAATCCTTGTTTAGTAACTGGAAGCGGAAGCAGCTTCTGCTCTATATATATATATATATATATACAGTTACATGTGTGTTGCAGTGACTCCCATATTCAGATTCTGTTGCTCTTGCTTTTCTGGCGGAAGTTTGTTTCGAGCATATGCATTTATTAAAAGCATAAATATTGAAATATTAAGCTGTGACTGGCACAAACAACGGCATGTAAATATACTCCAACCGCCAGCCTCTTGTGTGTGTACTTTGTGTTTCCTTACACTGAGAAGTCAGGTGTTAACAACCTGAAGAGGCAACTAAGAAACAATCTCGAAGTTGGCTTAATGTTATTATCCTCTTACTTTTAAACCTTTCTATAAAATATAGAAACCTTCAAGAATCCTTGGCAGTAAAAGATTTATGCATCTCTCTTAAATTTCTCCCAGTACAGGTAAAGTAAATCCTGCAATTTGCCATCATATCTGTGTCTGTCCCTGTCGCAGCGTCTGCTTATTTGCTTAACTAAATGCAACTTGTGAGTTGTCAACACAATGCCAGTTACTTCTCCGTTGGCTTCCCCTGGATACTGGATACTGGTTACTGAATACTGGCTCCTGTTGCCTGGATCCTGGGATCCTGCCCACAACCTTGTGAGTGCGCGTTCCTTGAGTCTTACTTGTTGTCGGTGTTGATAACTAACTGCTGTTAGGCTTGGTATTTGAATGTTGGTCAGCTCGGTTTCGTTGTAGGGGAAGCGGCTTGAGTAGCAAGGAGGACTCTTAAAGCTTCATGCTTTCCTTGGCGTTGACCAACACCGGTGCCAGTTTAATCAACACTTATTATGTGAAGAGCTTCGCTAACTAACACTAGCCGGGGCATTGGTCATCCCTGATTATGGGCAGGAGTCTGCTTTAGTAAACTTGGAGGGCTCTCTTTAAGCTGTAGCCTTTGCCGGATTGGTATTTACACGCGCTGGCCAACACTGGTGCCAAGTGGAATTGCCCCGGCATTTGTCAACACTAGTTGTGTACATTCCGTAGCCCTGCAACAAGCGTATTTTCCCCACCCTAACTCAGGCGGTACCGATGGAGGAGTCGACGAAGCACTAGGCGGTCAACTCCAAGTCAAACAACAGTTCGCCTGACATCGATCCGAAGTGGAGTGGAGCCGCTATTCCTGCCCTGGCATGCCACTCCGGCCTCTGATTCCAGGTGCCCATATCAACGGGCACAAATTGTTGCCCGGCAAAATATTTGATTTCATTTCAAACGCACCAGGAGCCGGGGCGGCCTCTCAATACTGAGTTTGCTCACTCCCCTATATCTCCATGAAGGAAAGGCGGCCCGCGCTGCACCGAAGAAAACAAGGATTCTATTCGGCAAATCTACTCAAAATGCTGATTTGAATGGAGTTAATCGGATATACGAGTCATACTTCGTTAGAGAATATTTGGTGAGCTTAAAAAGGCGCCTTTAGCCGCCTAGGCTAGTGATTTGGAGTGAAGAGCTGGGCATTTTCTTCCTCTGCAGCTGCCTGGCCCGGTCCAGGACTTCTCACATTTCACGAAAACGAGCAGAGAGCACTGAGCAGTGAGCAGTGAGCACTATTCCCTTCCCTTACGGTCGGCCCTCGTCTCCCCCAGGACACGTAGATAGGGACAGTAGGTAGGAGCAGCCCAGTGGTTTTGCTTCGTGCAATGTGCAATGAGTACGAACTTTAAATTGCTTAGAAAAATCAATCTCGTAAAAGTTTTGAGCTCCGGCGTCACTTATGTGCACTCCAGAAGGTCCTGCCGGGGAAGGAGTCAACGAGGCAACGAAAATGTGTGCAGGTCCGGTGAGGTGTGTGTGTGTGTGTGGGGGGTGTGTGTGGATTCTCTGCTTATTGAGGAACGTGTTCTGCTTTGTATTGTTGCTGGTAGTGGGTATTTTCTTCTTTTTTTTCCAAAGTGAAGTGGCCGGGTCCAGGGGCAGGTTGCAGGGTCATGTCCTTTGGCACTGGACGCATCCATTTTGTTTTAGATTCGCTCACAATGCTGCGCATGTAATGAAATCCCGGCAACTGTAATTCCGCACTGCCTCGCCGCCATAGTTTTTGCCACTTGAGCGGAGAGAGCAATGTGCAGGGGACACAAATTGCTAACAAGATAAATGAATCATGCAGCAGGAGAGGAATCACGTTGAGCGCCCGCTCCGCTTTTCCGCTTTCAAATTGCGATTACTCACAGGATCCCCCCCCCTCCCACCTCGGCGCCCACGATCACGGACAAGGGGGAGTTGAGCGGTCCCTAATCGATGGCGACAACGACAAGTGAAGCATGCACGGACATCTAATGACAAATTTCGGCCACCCAGTGCACAGCACCCAGCGTAACTGTACTTTGTGGAATTAATGTGGCCAGCCACTAGAGAAATTGAGGTTATAGATGGCGCTGTGACTTAAAGATATACATTTCTTGCGGCTAAAATGGGATTGATGGCGGAAAGGAATGCTAAGTTTAAATTAAATGGCATTTCGAAGTCAAAATATTGCCTTTTAGGATAATTTATAAGAAAGATAATACCCTTCAGACAGAGTTTCCCTATGTTTATCTCTACAGCGTAACTGTATTTTGTGGAATTAATGTGGCCAGCCATCAAAGAAATTGAGATTATAGATGGCGCTGTGACTTAAAGATACACATTTCTTGCGGCTAAAATAGGATTGATGGCGGAAAGGAATGCTAAGTTTAAGTTAAATGGCATTTCGAAGTCAAGAAATTGCCTTTTAGGATAGTTTATAAGAAAAATAATACCCTTCAGACAGAGTTTCCCTATGTTTCTCTCTATGTTAATAATATTTTCTATTATTTTCAATTAAATGTACCCCTTTTTGGGTTCTAAAAGTATACATTTAACACAGATTCTAAAGCCAAGTGCTGTATTTCATTAGGATCCAGAAACAGAGTAATGGACACCAGCTATAATAATGATAATAATCATTTTCTGTGGCGCTTTTGCATTTGCATTTTGAAGGGGGAAATAATGTATTTTTGGGGCGAAACCAGCGCCGCTGCTGCTACTCACCGTAAGTTTTAATTGTGACTCCCTTTTCGAGGATCTCGGTGTTGGCATAGGACGCCGTGCAGTAGTATCTGCCGCCCATCTCCACCGACAGCGAGGTAATCATCAGGGCCAAGCTCTCGCCGGGCAGCGTTTCCGTGTACATCGGTGGCTGGTTGCGTCCCGTCCTGTGTGTGGCGGCCAAAGGGGGAAATTCCAGGAGAAGCGTGGCGAGAAACGGGGGAAGGTAATGATGGTGGGGCGTGTATTAGTAACGGAATAATATGCATTTCAATTGTACGGGTGTCAGTATATATATATATAAATATATGTAGGTGTGTGTGTGTTCTCCGCATAATTATTATTATTATTATTATTATTTGTATGTTTATGTTTATGTTTATGCTGATGATTATAACAATTGCCGTTGCTGTTAGTAAAGTTTCCCTGCACTTAGCTCTGCTCATTTGCATGCCGTTTTCCCCCCAAAAATGTTGTGTTGCTACGCATTTTTCCGCTTTTCCCCAGCTCGTTTACAAATATATTTCGCATTTCCAGCAAATTTGGCACGGCAACTTTGAATGGGGAAATTCTTTGGGTCGAGGTCTCGCTTTTTCCGACTGCCTTTTCCCAAAATGCTCTCTCTACCAAAATCGAAACTAAAATTCTCTTTGAAAATATTCTGCATTTTGTGCGTAATTGATGCCATTCATTGTGCGGTGGCCTTTGAGCGCAATTAAAACCGTAAACCTAACATTTCGTGATCTAGCTTGGAGTTGAAAGGAAATATAGAAAACTACATAAAATCGTAAAACGTAAGCTTAACATTAGTTGTGCGAATTTTAGAGGCATTATTAGTCCTAAATATAATTATTATTTATATAATCTTCACACTTAAGTACTGGGAAATATCAGAAACATTATAATTCCCTAGAATTAATATTATTTATATAATCTTTTAACAAATTTCACAAATAAGTACTTGGAAGTATCAGAAACATTATGATTCCCTAGAATTACTATTATTTATATAATCTTTTAACAAATTTCAGAAATAAATACTTGAAAATATCAGAAACATTATGATTCCCTAGAATTACTATTGTTTATATAATCTTTTAACAAATTTCACAATTAAGTACTTGAAAATATCAGAAGCATTATGATTCCCTAGAATTAATATAATTTATATAATCTTTTAACAAATTTCACACTTAAGTACTTGGAAATATCAGAAACATTATAATTCCCTAGAATTACTATAATTTATATAATCTTTTGTAGAATTTCTGGCTGACTAAGACCCAACTGCTTCCGAAGTGCCACAAATAATTACTAATTAATTCGGCAAAAGGACCTTGTGCGTGCTTAGCCGTTATGCCAACTAAAACACATTTTCTTCGCTCATTTTCCCCTTTGCATTTTCCCCGCTCGTATATAAGCATACTATAAATAAACACATCGTCTTAAGTCGCTCTCTGTGTGTGCGAATTAGCAGCATTATAACGCCTAAGTCGGCCAAATGAATGTACTTCCGCCCCGTTTGAATTTTCCGCCCAAAATAATGAGAGGGATTACGACAAACTCCTCGAGTCCTGCCGGCGGCTATTTTACAGTTTTCGAACTGCTGAAGGACGCCCACCACCACGTGCTAATTAATTAAAAAAGTTTCCTTGGCGCACAAACTAAATATGCATAGAGTCGGTTGGTTATTATTATTACTCCTTTTGCGAGGCAAAAGAGAAAACAAGAAATACAAAGACCAATATATACACAGAAAGAAAGAAGTAGAAGACGAAGATTAACTTCTTGTTTTTCCTTATTTTTTGTTGTGTTTGTTCAGTGGGAAATTGCAATATTTGGGGGAAAGCGGCAAAGTCAATGGAAAGCCTCTTCGTTTTTTGCGGCTGTGGATTTCATTTTTTGACTGTCGTCGCTCGCCGGCTGCCCGTCTTTTATTTTTCTACTTTTGTTTTTACGACTGTAATTGGTTTTATATATTGCACACGTGTGTGTGGCTGTGGGTGTGTGGGTGTGGGTGTGTGTACCCGAGTGTTTGTTTGCCTTTCCCTGTATTTGTGAGGACCGGCACAACCTGCGTTCGATTTGCGATTCGCAATTCGCAATTCGCAGTTCGCAGTTCGCAATTGTTCGCAAAAATGCAAAAACAGAATAAATATCCATATCCCGGAATGCGAATAGCGCCGGTGCGGTTTTTACAGCTGCGGGTGAAATAATAGCATCAGCATAGATCCCATTAACATTCTGATTTGATTTCAATTCAGTTTTTAAATAAAACGAAATATTGTGAATTCTCTGGCAAATAAGTTTAGTAGAAGGACTATAGAACAAAATAAAGACCAAGGTACCCTAAAATTGCCAGATCACAAATTATTATACTATATGGCAGGATTAAAAAATACCGCTTTAAGGACCCAAATATGCCCATATTTGGGGCCTTCTTGAAGCCATATTATGACCAAAAATGGAAAGAGAGCGAAATGGCGTAAACTGTCCGATTCGCCGTTAAATTCTTTATTATTTAGGAATAAATAATGGAAAAAACAAAGAAAAAAAATTTTGGTCGATTTTTGAAAAAATGATAAGGGGTTACATCATTAAAATTGTCAAAAATTGGCAAAAATTAAATTTTTAATAATTCCTAAATTTGAAATGCAGATTAATTAACCAAATAAAACCCAACATAGAAATGCTTTCCGATTTGAAATTAAGGCTGTTTTGGCCAAGTTATGGTTATTTTTATTTTTTAGGACCCAAAAATCCGCATTTGATGTCTTCTGAAGAGCATAATTTGGCCAAAAATGGAATGACAGCCAAATGCCGTTTATATTCGGAATCGCCGCTAAAATCTTAATTATTTAATAATAAAATATTGCCTTAAAAATGATTTGACCAAAAATTAGGATATAAAAATGCCGATTTAAGGACCCAAAAATCCGCATTTGATGTCTTCTGAAGAGCATAATTTGGCCAAAAATGGAATGACAGCCAAATGCCGTTCATATTCGGAATCGCCGCTAAAATCTTAATTAT
>VNKC01001151.1:0-108849 GCA_008042775.1 Drosophila pectinifera | reverse complement strand
AAAAATTAGGATATAAAAATGCCGATTTAAGGACCCAAATATCCGCATAATTGGGGTCTTCTGGAGAGCATAATTTGGCCAAAAATAAAATGACAGCCAAATGCCATATATATTCCGATCCGCTGTTTTTAAGGCTGTTTTGGCCAAGTTATGGATATTCTTAAGTTTGATTTGTTCAAAAATTAGGATATAAAAATGCCGATTTAAGGACCCAAATATCCGCATAATTGGGGTCTTCTGGAGAGCATATTATCGCCAATAATAAAATTATAGCTAAATGTCGTATATATTCCGATTCGCCGTTTAAACTCCGATTATTTAGCTATAAAATATGTAATAAAATTGAAAATAAAATTTTGGCCAATTTTTCAAAATTTGATAAGGGGTTACAAGGGGTCATTAAAATTGTCAAAAATTGATAAGAAATTTATATATATTTAATTTTTTAATTCCGAATCTAAATATACAGATTAATTAAACAACTAAAAACTACCACAGAAAAGCTTTCCGAATTGAAATTAAGGCTGTTTTGACTTTGTTATGGTTATTTTTACGTCTGACATGTCCAAAAAATGTGGGTATTAAATTGTCGAATCAAAATTGTGAATATTTCTGGGCTTCTTGGTAGTATAATATGGCCAAAAAAATGAATAATAGTGGAATGCCATGTATTTTCCGATTTGCCGTTAAAACTTCAATTATTTAACATTAAAATAAAAATTGGATTTCCAATTTAAGGTATCCTTTAGCTAGGGTAAGCCGCAAAGCCCTGATCACCCTTTTCATCACGGCATATAATGAGCGACTCAGCTGACCACATCATAAGTCGGCCGTATCCCAGCACGCTTTAATAATCTTAATAACAGTTATGCCTCTATCGTCCGCCATTATGGAAATCAAAGCTAACGGATACAGTACAGCGGCAGCGTCGTCGCTCACCGCAGCAGCGGCGGCGGCGGCAGCGGCAACATCGCATCAACAGCGGCGATGGTGACCAACAAAAGTCAGCAGAGAACTCTGCGGAAATTCACAGCATTTTCATTCGAAAGCCGAGTAATTACGCATTCAAGTAGAAAAAGTTTATCTCTTGTCGAAAAATTGAAAAATTTTCATTTCATAAAATGAGATTAAAACGCGAGTTCCCTGGTTGCCGTTGAGGGGCGAGGCTGTGGCCGTGAGGAGGCTGTGGCCGCGAAGGCTGTAGCGCAGGCGGGGATTGGGTCTGTGGAAGAGTTCACTGGGAGCCGCCGTAAAGCCGTGCAAACCGCAAAACCTCGGGAATGGCTTGGAAGGACGACGGGGGTTGAGGCGGAAAGGAAAGCTCGCCGGGAAGGGCTTAAATCTAGAAAGTTTACTGCCAAAATATTTTTAAGAAAATTACAATAACGTCGAAGAAAGCGGCGGGGAGCACAGGACCCCGGCGGGTGGGGCGGCGGGTCCGAGGCTAGTGAGCGAGCTGGAAAGGAAAATAATAATGGCCGCCAACGCGGGACAGCGTCTGTCAGGGAAAAGGGTTTCAGAACGAGACGACGATGATGCTTGGAGCGATGAGGGCGAGATGCCAGCGATGACAATCTGGCAACGCCGCGGAGTGTGTGCGTGTGTGTGTGCCTTGGCGGGGTGTTTGCCCTGCCATGTCCATACGCACTTTCAACCCTTTTCGCGCTGGCGGGGAAAAATTGCGTAAAGTGCGAAATTCACTGCTACGTGCTCTGGCGTGTCGCTTCTATATACGGGTACTTACACACAAACACACACACACACAGCCCGCTACATTATGTACTGCGAGAATGTTTCAGTTTACGATATATACTCGAACTGCGCTGCCTCCGCACAAGTAGATAGCGACTAAAAGGGTTGTCCCTGCTGGCTAGAAAATGTTTCCTTTTGGCAGTTATTGGATTTCAAAATGAAATCCATTTGATGGCAAACGAAGCTTTGATATGTGGGGTAAACGCGGCCTAGAAGCTCGGTAGTTAAATAAATTAACAGCCAGCGGGCAGGAACGGGCTAAGGGATGAGTGATATAGCTGTCACAAGGGGTTTTGTTTGCATTGACTGATGCGAATTAAAAATTAAATTAGAGAGCGGCAAGAAATGCGTAGACCTAAAGGTATCAAAATTTAAGATCTAGCTAATGGTAGGGTTTTATGCATAAACATTTATGTGAAAATGGATATGCAGTGTCATAAATAAAATTTTTATGTTGCCCTTTATTTTATGTTATTTATAAATATTCACTAACCCACTGTATTTTTTTTAAATCAATAATTTGTAAAATCAACGAATCAAGTTCTTTTTCTGAAAAGTTCTACGTTGATGAGAATACTTTTCAAGAAAGTCAAGCAATCAATAACATACTCAAAGAAACGAATTTTACGTAGTTATTTCTCTTCAAGCCTAAGCTACGATTTGTTCTAAAGTTATTATCCAAATAAACTCATAGAAACCAATAACTTAGCTGATCGCCGCCGGCAAAATAAATTGCTCAAACACCAAACTCACAACAGCATCTCCGAAGAGGCAGCTGCATCACGAAAAAAATACAACTGCGTAGATAGAGCAGAGGATATAGGAGAGGTTGAAAATTTGCATATATGAAACCAATTGATGAAGCGGGAAAATCGGAAAGCTGATGCTGGATGCTGTAGCGGAACCATGACAGGGGAACGCGCTTCACATGCCAGACAATCCGAGAGCGAACATTGGATTGAATCATTTAGGGAACAAAGCCAGAAAGGTGCCAAATATTAGGCGGGACAAAGAGGAAAAAATGAATCGCTTTCATATGCAAATTGAAGTGCAATTCGAGCGAGTTGAGTGAAACCCATAATGGGAATCTGATTTTGATTTGGCACGTAGCCTACAGCCAGATAGAAGCTGGTGCCCCGGTCCGACCTTTAGTGAAAGTGGCGCTCTTAAGGGCCTCTTCTGCCGCTGCGCTGCTGGGACTTTTCTCTTGGGCCCCCCAAGTCCTTGCTAATCCCTTCCAAATGAAAAGCAGCGTGCGGCCTGCAAAATGTGTAGTTAAGGTCGCTTTCCCCTCGCCGCTGTATGTGTGCTTATAAATTTCAGCGTGGAAGACAAAATGGCGTCGCTTCTCGAACTAATCCAATTTATTACAGCTCCATAACTTTTTCCTATTTGCTTTTTCCTCGGTGGCTTGCCCTCCGTTCCACACTCGAGACTGACAGACGCTAAATGCGTCTTATTAGATGAGCTGTGTGTGTTTGGGTGTGGGTGCGGGTGTGGTGTTGGTGTGTGTGCCATGTTTACCCTCGCCATTCCAGCCCTACTATATTCCTATTCCCAGCGAACTTTGACTCTAACTCCACCCCCATCCTTGAAGGGGTCGTCTGCTTCAATTTCAAGCTTCTATCTTTATTTTTTTGCTTTTTATGATAAATTGCATTTAGCAACCACCGACTCCGAAGATCCCACCACCGCGCCACCACGGACCAACCCACGCTGCCACCCTCTCCTAGACAAATGCAATGGGGGATGGGAATGGGGTGAGCATGCGTTTCCATTGTTGTTGTTAGGATATGGACACACTCGTGTAAAGGATTTAACTTTCGATTAAATCTTAGGGCTTCACCCCCGGATCGATTCTTGGAAAATGGCTGATGGGGTCGCGAAGCAAACTCCTTTTAGTAAAACTAAATATTTTTAGGATGAATCGAGCAGTTAGTTAAGTATTCATTCGAATTCGCTCATTCATGATTCAAATAGTTTGTAAACAAAAGTAAGTCCGTTCCTAAAAGAATTTTCACATTTACATTAAGGTTAAGGAGTTTGGCCAGTGTTATATATAGGTAGCGATCTTTGATGTCAGTGGTATTACGATATTTTTTCCTTTTAATTTGAATTTAGGTCTTAAAATGTATACGAAACCAAACAAATTAGATAAATACACTTTAATTTATTGTACTTTGCCTTGTTTATATAAGCTCCATCATCACTGTCTAACTTAGCTGTCCCCTCTCTTAGACTACAAATTGCGTGAAAATCTGTTTGCATTCCGCCCGCGAGGACATCGGGCCATCTGAAAAATTTTATAGATTTTGCTGCATTAAAACGAGAAATATTTACTTGCGCTTCCGGGAAGTTTATCAAGAGGATAAATGTCTATATACTAGCCTGTGTCTACTCAGAACTCAACTTGACTTGGCTCGATTTTCAAGCTGATTTCCCGCTGACAAATATCGCGTGTTTGTCCTTGATCCCACGGAGCGTTAAGTGCATTCTAGCGGCAGCTCCTTTCGTGTCTGGGAAAACAATGAAAAATTCATGCAAATGAAAAATAAATGCACACAAGCCAAAAAGGATAATGCAGCGAGGAGCTCCGTGGTGCCGCGGGAAAATAGAAACACATTTCATGCAATTTCGGACTCGGGTGCTCGGTTCATGGTTCTTCTCCTGCCTCGACTCTTTTGTCTGTGCCACGAAATTTCAATAAATTATGCAAAAATTTTCGTGGTTTTCGCGCTTTACTCTTGGCCGTTTCTCTTCCCTCTATGCAACATTTTACTTGCTGTTTTATTCAAATTTGTGTGCATTTTTTATTTGCTAGAAAAACAACATTTTACGCGGAACGATTTTTTATTGTGGAAAAAGTCGCAGGAGAAGGAGTATCATCAACCCTTTTCGGGTCCGTGTTGACGCAGCATCCAGCTGTTTGAATTAATCCCTTTTCGGGCGATCCCAGCGATCCTTGTCTGCCGATATTGTGTGCTCAGGTAAGCGATATATGTATGCATATATACACACATGAGGCTGCTGCGTATGCAAATAGGTTTGATTAAAAATTTAAATGAGGTCCCTGCCAGGGGACACCTCTTTGTGAAAGGGCGAAACATAGACAGCTGCGTTTTGAGTTCTCGAATTTGTGGATAGTAATTTAATTCACCTTTTGAACTCCTAGGATGCTGGCTTACAGATTGATATAAGTTGAGAGCGCGTTTTCGTTCTTCCTTCATTCTGCCTTGCTCCTTATAAGGAATAGGTCGATATCTCGCCTGCCATCAAATGTGATGATCAATGCAGCTGGCGCAGCAGAGGCCCATTCTTCGCACATATACAATTTTCAATTTTTCACTGTTAGCCAGATAACTGTGATTCGACCGATCACAGCTTCGTAACTAGAATGAAATTACTACTAGAACCAAGGCACGAGCGAGCATCCACAGGCTGCGCCTGAATGGTGCCATGTACTTGCTTGCCGTGCCAAGCAGCAGCGGCAATACAAATGATTATGTTTATACTATTAAAGTAATTTACTAAAAAATGACGCCCTGCCAAAACAAGATAATCCCTGCCAGCGAGAGCTGATCGTCAAAGTCAACCGCTTTAGCTGGGGGTTAAGTAGCTGGCTGTCTACTTAAGCATAATCGAAGTACGGCGGGGGAATCGGTTCGGCGATCAAACCGCGATTTCGCTGGAGGAGCGCTGGCTTTATCACAACATTTTGCCATGAAGATGGATAAGTGTGGTCAAGTGCGAGCTGCTGGTCGGGGCATCGTGGCAGGCAGGTTGCCCCGATCGCCTGATCGTTCTCCGTTCGCCGGCCGCGCTGGTAGCCGAGGTGCGAGATCTGCAAATAATGTGGCCAACTCCGCCAGAGCTGCATCCGCGCCCGATCTTTGGCAGCTGGAGGCAGCGAGGCCAAAATAGGGGCCATGTGTGCTGCCTCGCCGCCTCTGAGCCGGGCGATCGTTAGCTCGATTCGCATTCTCGGCGGCCGGTGGGGTACAGCTCTATTAACCCCTGCCGCTGATTTGGTGATAACGATCGTAATCGTAGCGGTACTCTAGGTGCAACACATGTTGCACTTTCCACGACTCCCATCCACCTGGCTGTGCGCTGTATTATTTTCCCTAATTTAGAAAATGGTTTTCTTCGTTTAAATTAGTATGATTCAATATTCGCTTTTATCGTACGTTCGCCTTGTTAAAAATGCTGCAGCCGACAGACCTTGTAAGAGGCCAAATTGCAGCTTAGGGGGAACATGTGTTTTGGCTCCTATATGGCTATGATCAGTCGCCCAAGTAAAATGTGGCCAATCAAATACACTGCCAGAACATAAATACACTTCCGGATTAATACAGGAGATCGCCCGTACAAGTGTTGCAGTGAACCTAACTATTCGCAGCGGAGACTATATATAATAGTGGTTGCTCTCTGGCTATTGGTTGTGCTTAATTGATTCCAGCGTAGCAACTAAACAAAACCATCAAAGTTCCATTTTACGTAGCTAAGCCTGACAGTGTCTATAGTCAGACAAATAAATACAAATGCTTATTAAATCCATACTCATAAATATGCATGGGCCACCAGGGAAGCCAGAGGCATGGGGTCCTCTAATTACGCCCAAAAATGGGGTTCGGGCTCTTCGAATAAAACCAAACATGACGCTATACATACACAGTCGCTGTAATAAATACTCTTCGAATCCACTTATTCGCCTAACGAAAAAATTAAGTGGCATAAATATGCATGAGACACCCTATGGGGCAAACGGAAGAATGCACAAATATACACACACATATATACTTGTAAAAAGAAATGTTATCCTTTCCAGCATTTAACCCTTGGAGAAAGTTGCAGCTGAAAGCTGTTTGCATTGCTGCCGTGTAAACAAATACGAAAGCTATTTAATGAGAAGCGTAGTATAAACGGAAAAGGTTTACAATTAAGAGAGGAAAACTGTTGTCTGTCCGCCTTCATTGGATGGAATTTTCATGTATTTGACTTTGCGGTTCATTGATTAAAATCAAACTGTTTATTAGGGGTAAAAACATCCCTGCCTCAGGACAAGCCTATATACGTACAGTGGAGCGATCACAACTCTTCCTCTGTTTGTTTAATTAATTTTGTTGTGCTCCGTTGGTTTGTCATTCTCATTAGAGAATAAATACGATTGCTTACTCCTGCTTACCTTAAATGCTATGTTGAATGTTTCACAAGCTTACACAACGCTTATCAATCGCCATGTATCATTTATTCGGTCTTTTATCGTTCTGCCACAGTTGCGGCGAATGATTTTAATTTTAGATTAGTCAAATATAAAAAGGAACCATAAAGGCCTTGTCTTTTCCCATCACACACATCGTCATATCGACAGGCATGTCAATATGGCTTAATATTTGGCTTGCATGGCTCTGGTTACTTAATTTAAAAGACACCCAACGATTATTGGTTTGAAATTGCTTAGAACACGCGAATACGTTTTTGCAGTTTTTTCTGCTCCGGCGAATGTTTTGTGTATTTGCACGGTTGAGTAAATAGGTAGGCGTTGATCCAGAAAATACGCTATTTTTATTTTTTATTGCCACAGGGGGGTTAGCGGTAGTTGGTCCGTGTAACTTCTATTCTGGCATGGCCTCGTGCCTTCAGACTTACATATTAGTCATTCACAAAGTCAAGCTGACAACCACTTAGCAACGCTCGGCTGTCATGTGTCCATTTTGAACAAGGCCTCCGGCATACCCCAATGCAGCCCCAAATACAAGTCCATTAATCTCTTACCCACAAGCCCACAAGCACATCCTCAGAGTCCGGTCACATGCAATGTGGTGCTACTTGTTGCGGCCCTCGCTGATGCTGGAGCGGGTGCTGATGCTGACGATGAGGAGGCGGTGTCAAGGACCTTCCGGGAAAGGGCAAGGGTGTTGCAGTGTTGCAGTGTTGCAGTATCGGGCCGCCTCACCTTTCACGATGCGATTTGCATAGCGTTTAGGTTGCCAAGTCGGCATCGCATATTAATATATTTAAGTCATAAACGCGCGCTTCCTTTCAAGCCATGTTCGGTTTCACATCTCTTATCCGAGCCATTTGTGCTGCGGTAGTCCTCGGTAGCTGGTCGGCGGAGCGGTGCAGTAGTGGCATCCGCGGCGATTCTCACGTGTACACGAAAATCTTTTTTGTGCGCAACAAGTTCTTAAACAAAGTTCTCAGCTGATAAATGATATTGCAAACTGTTCCTGACTCGATATGCATAGAGTCGCGGCTCTTGGCCATTAATAATTTCCGAGGAACGGCAGCTACGCCGTTGACCTGAGGAGCAGCATGCTTGATATTGCATTGTTATATTCTCTTTTGTCTGGCTGTGCCAGGGAAAAAGTTAAGAGCCTCAGCCCGAAATGGCCAGCTCATGAGCTCCCCATTTATGACACACAAGCCTCGCCTGCTATCAATACCCATATATGATAGCCGGGACCTTTGCACTCATCCCGAGCATCCCGATCCCGATCCCGATCCCGATAAGCGATCTGCGGAGCAGCCCAAAAGCTTCCACAAGTTGCCACTTGGGGAGGACTGATGATGGATTATTGGTACGTGTTCCGAGGCGGGTGTCGAGGATGTAGACTAGGACAGCCAGCAGCACGAGAACACGAGACTCATTAATCCTGGTGGCCGGGCCTTGCCACGACTCATTTGTGCTAAAAACTTTCCGCCTTGATAAATTGCCCGACACACAGGCAGCATACAAGCGAGCACACATTCCGCTCATCTTACCACATTGCCCGGGGCCATGTCCCAGACCATGCAGGGTTCAGCCAGAAGCTGCGGCGTTTGCTTACTGTTTTTGCCCTCAACTTTTTCGATAGATAAACACTTAACACGTTTTTGCGAGTGATTTAAATTCTTGCCCCCCTCCGGCCCCATATTTACCAGCCATTCAATCATTTTTGGAGAGCCCTCCTGCAAGGGGTTCTCCACATCCTTTAGGTTTTGATATGCAAATACTTTGCACAGGTTTCTCCATTTTTCTCATTTGAGGCATTCCCTGTCTGTCTGACAGTCTGCTACCGTCACGTTATGTCAAATTTATTGTTTGGGTTGCTTTGTGCGATTGTCACGTTTTTGTTTTGATTACTTACTGCGTTAAATGTAAATCCATAGATTCCCCAGGCAGACCTTTAAGGAGCGCATTCTTAAAATTTATTTAAGTAAATAGAAGCTTTAATCGTAATGAATATTCTTGCGATCTGTCAGTCCGTCTCGCTGTTACTATTGGGGCTATTTTCACCATACATATCATCGTCCAGGTCCGTGTCACCCGATTCTGAGCACGTCGGGATGGGTGAGCTGCACTCGGAGGTTTGCGCCGAACTGTCTCCCGAGAGATCCTCGTTCTCGTCCTCGCTATTCGACTCCCGCTCCTCATTGCTCTCGCTGCCATACTCACACTGATCCTCGTTGTCAGACTGGGTTGTGAAGGTGGCTTCGCTGCCTACGAACGAGGACCCCGAGTTGATAGGCGGCTCTCCAGACAGAAAGTTTGGGTTGGCATTGCCTTTGCTTGATCGACTTTCCTGGGTGAGGGACTTATACTGCATTTACACTAGCCTGATCGCGGTAACAAACTCACCAAGGCCGAAGCTCTGTTTTGGTACAATGTCTGGGCATCGTGGAGCTGCTTCAGCAAGGCGTTCCGCTCCATCGAGTGATACTCGCGCTGGAGATGGCACTCGGACTGAAGCTCGTGGTTCTCCGCCCGCAGGTTAAACATATCGCTCAGGATCTGATGCTGCTTCTCAACTAAAGTGGACACTAGCTGTTCCAAGTTCTCAATGGTAACCTCGTACTCGCGCAGCTTCTTCCTTAGAAGCCAGTTCTCAGCACGGCAGTCGACCAGGTCGGAGGCCGACACAGCAGTATTCGCGTCATTCGACTCCTCTATCAATTCTTCTGCTCCAGCACTGGGGAAGGATCGGGTGGTAGCGTAGAGACAGTACTCAATAGAATGCTCACTCTTTTATCGGGGCTGCTGTTGAGGAGCTGTCGTCGTTGGTCGGCAACGGAAGCGCCATAAGGCTTCTGGCGCTGTCCACACCTGTATGGAATTGGCAAATACAGGACATTTTTTGTTCAGTTGTGGAATCATTGACAGTTTTCACAGCCCAGTCAGAGGGGACTAGTTTATAGGAGACCCTAAACTCGAACTTACTCCAGCCTGCTCTGCTTGGCTCAATAACCAACTTGGCTGGCTGGACTCAGGCTCCTCCTCGATGTGGTGATACTCGCACCAGTCCCGAAGTAGACTATTAAATTAAAACTGCCTGCGCTGATAAGGGAGTCGAGACGACCCACCTCCATGCAAGTACTCCACTTTGCAGACTTCACCCGGGGCCGACCCCCTCTTGCTCCTGGACAGTGCACACTTTACGACTTGACATTTTCACACTTTGTTGGCAACGTTTTGGATGCTTCCTACACACTCCTTCCGCAGGCAGGGCAACTGACTTTCGGGTCGTCCTTGGTGCCACGTCAAAGTCGACGTCGATGCAGCCTGCACGGGAAGTCCTTCGCCCGGGATGCGGGATCCGGGATGTGCAAATGTGTGGCTTCAGCTGCAGAGCAACCGAAGGGAGGAGTGTGGGTCTGAGTACGCTTTTTGTGTGCGTCGGTGGATTGAAGTGCAAAATTGGTTTAAGTGTTTGCTAAATTGGCAGCAAAATGGCTTTTTCAATTTATACTGAACGTTTATGTGCGGATCCGCAGATGGTGGAGCTGCCCAAAAAGTTGCACCACAAAAACTAAACATTTCTTTTCCCCCTTTTTTGGCAACGAGTGCCGCCTTGCGCCGGGTAATTGATATTTGGAACTTTGTCCCCTTTGTTGACTTTGGTGTTGGGCGGTGGCTCAGAGCCTCCAACTGGTCGCAGTTATAGTACCTGACCATAAATAAATACGATTCCAGGCCCGAGCCCACACCACTCCCACCGGTTAATTCACACGCTCGCTATCGACGCTAAATGGCCTCCTCCGGAACCCAATTTCCCTCGCACATATCATTTATAGCGGAGATAATCATGGCTTACACCCAGGCAAGACACACATATACGAGGACTCGTATTTTACGGCCTATTTGCACCGGCCCAAGCAGCAACCCGCAAACTGCGGGAAGGCCCAGTTGAAGTCGAATCGTAATCGTGATACCTAAACAACGCCAAATTACATACCGGAGGGCGCTACGCAGACCATGTTAACATAAATTTCTTGCGCCTCCTCAGTTCGGAGGGAGCCACCACCTCTAAGCCCGACTTTGAGCCAGACAACACATGCAAGCGCACATTTAAAAAGGCATAAGTCATACGTGGCTAATAAATTGATTTGCTAAAGTGGATTAGAGTTCGTTGCTATGACATATACAGGATGCTCCGAGCCCGGTGCTGAAATGTGATCTGGGCCAGAGCAGAGGGAGCAGATTGGCCTCCATGGAGCCCCCTGTACGCTCGACGCGAAGCCAACTATTTTTAACTCTAACTATGTGAGCATTTGGGAGAAAAGTCTTCTGCCCACCGAGAGAGGAATGAAATTATCGAATCCCCAAAACGCTGGCTGGACTCCTTGTAGGCTTACTCGCACTCCGTACTCCCCACTCCGCACTCCGCACAGAGACGTTGGCTGCGAAAAAGAAACGCTTAAAATGCCAGTTTGAAGTCTATTATTTGCTGGACACGAGCATATATTGATTGCATCGCAGTCGCCTTGGTCAGCCCCGAGATGCAGGAAAGCAAATTGCTTCAGCAAATACTCGTACTCGTACTCGTACTCGTACTCATACCCGTACTCCTCCGCGAGGGCAAGGGGCCTGGATGGAGATGTGGCTATTGATGTCGGCGGAGTGGCAGGGGGCGGTGGAAATCACATGGTAATCGGTGGTCTGCGAAACAGAAACCAGAAACATAAAAAGCAATCGGAGTCGAGTTTTGGCAAGAGGTGTTCCACACCAAACCAGTTTGCAGGCGCAAAGTGCAGATCCGTTGGGAGGGTTCGCGAGAGTCTTCGTCTCCGGTGCCTCGGCGGCTTCGTGTAGTGCAGCATTTAGCGTCTTGATCGGTTTATCACCGATTAATTAGAGTTTGATAAATACGCGCACGCCGTGAGTATATAAATCATAGCAGCCGACGCCGGAGCAGTGCCGCGGAGTAAGTGAAGCCCCGCGAGATGGGGAATAGGTCCCGACTACTCGTAACGGCAAAAAGGAGATTTGCATATCCACCCCCCCGCGTGGAAAAAGTAGCAGTCAAACTGTAGAGGTAAACATGTTTTATTTTGCGCGCTTTGCCTCTTGATTTTCACATTTTTGATTTTTTACCGCATTTAGCATTTTGCTTTGTTTTGGGCTGTCGCTGCTTTTGACGTTGCCACACAAGCCGAGTATCCTGAAAGGCAAGGACCTGCTCGGCGGGACGTGGCGGGAGGCAGCAGGTGGCAGCCGGCTGGTGGCTGGTGACTGGTGGCAAGGGTGGTTGTGCAAAAGTGCAAAAATATCTTTGAACATTTTTCTGTGTGAGAATTAATTATGAAAGAACGTCCTTTGAGATGCGCTTGACGGCCACGACGAGATGACGACAGCGGCTCTGGTGAACGGGAGCATTAGGAATGCTAATTTGAGGTTATTTTTTGGGTTTGAATTCAGAATTTTGGGGTTGCAGAGGCGGGAGAAGACTCTTTGACCCAATCCTTTGAAGGACTTCGATGGAACTTGCTTGCTGGTTCCCATATGTGGGAACAAGTTTAAGTTATATGTAAAATGCAAAATGATGTAAGAATTTTTAGACGGACTTTTTGCACCACAAATTTCTTTAATATTTTTGGGTTTTTCAATTACATATAAAATTAATGGGAATAACATCATGGGGGTCTGCGTTTAATGCTCAAAATTTCTCAAGCCAAAGTCCATATATCCTTAAAGGAGGGGAGGCGGCAGAGCTCGGTTTAACTGGTCATATTTCTGTGCTGACTGCTCATTTTAATTTGCCTTTCACTGCCACATTTACGAGAATATGCCACGGGGAATGTCTTATGGTTTATTACCAAGAGCGCCAGAGCGCTGCCGCTGCCGCTGCCACTGCCACTGCTAAGCAGCATACAACAGAAACTAGGATGGAGGTTATTATTATTCGACGACTACTCGGCACCATGATTGCTACCTTTTTGCTGCACTCGGATTGCATTTGTTGGGCGACGTCTTTTATTCTTGCCCATGGCAGTGGCAAAAATGTTGACCACTTTCTGCATGGTAGAGTTTTCACTCCACTTCAGCCTGCGCCCGCTTTCCTGGCCCGTTCTCAGTTTTTGTCGCACTGAAATTGCTCTCGAGATATCTTCGTTACGGAATGAATGACTACTTGGGGCGGTGCTTGGCTCTTGCGGACCCAAAGTATTTGCGGTTTTTTCTTCACATCCTTTTGCACAATTATCCTGATTTCAATATTACTGCGTCATAAACAAAGCCGTAGTCTGACCTCTCGGACAAGTCGTGCGGGAAGGGGCGACGGTGACCGAGACCAAGGATTGTACACAAAATTATTATTATTTGCTTGCTCAGGAATTTTTAGTTGTTCTTGAAGTTTCTTATCCTGCGCCGGCCACTGGACAGGGCCTGCCTTCTTGTGACCGCCCAAGTTTGTCCTTTCCATTTAGTTCGTTAGGTCTGCCTGAAAAGGATTGAAAAGAAATAACAGGAAATTATGTTGAGAATTTATTTGTGAAGTACGAAATAGTTTGAGCTTTCAATTTATTTATGTACGCATCTTGATAAGCGTATGTATTCTTCCTATGGTTTTTTTTCCTCGCCGCATATATTAAATGCTTCCAAATAAGCTGCCCCATACCCGCACAGTCGTAAAATTGGCTTAATTTGTTGAAAGTGGCGCCCTTAAGTCACGGAAAATAGCCCAGAGCGATGACGAGCCAACTTTCCTCCAGAGCCATAAAATCTGAACTCCAGACCAACAAACTCCCCCTCGACATCTCCGTCCTTTCGTCCTGTTTTGCTCACAATGCACACGCGTTGACATTTATCAAAAATTCAACTGTCGTTTATTGCCATCGCGTCGCGTATTTAAACGCTTTCGTTTTTTGCACAAAGCAATTGAACATTCATAAGCTTCGGCGTCGGCCGCGAATTCGCTAATGCCTAGGTCTCCATTACCTCAGCAACCCGCAAAGTACAAAACCCAATAACCCAATATTTGGGAAATTGCCTGTCGGAGGAATGAGAGGAAAGCAGCAGGCTGAGGGTGTAAGCTGCTCCCACCACTGACTTGCGAATTTTCCGACTGGCGAAATTTTCCAGAACAAAGCACTCAACGGGACACGTGACAGTTGTCCTTGTGTGCGCGCCTGCAAAATAAGGTTTCGCTTTCCATTTCCCATTTCCCACCTCCCACCTTCCACCTCCCACTTGCCAGTTTCCCGAATTCGCGATGTGTCGATGTGCCGAGCGTGTGTAGCTGTCGCAGTCAAGTGTGTAATTTGCGGTGGCGTTTTAAGAGGGTTTGAATAGATTACTTCATGTAGACTGGTACCGGCAGGTGTGGGGATCGGGGATGGGGCGTTTAATCGGATGTATGCTTCCTGAGTAGATGTTTATTTATTAGGGAAATTAACTTTTAATTTAGACCCTAAGCAGTTTTAATTTATATTTCTTATTTCTTGAACGCTTCCTCAAGAATTTTTACAGAAATAGAATAGGTCCTTCATTTCGATTTATTTTGCAATTAAAAACGAATTCCTCGCATCCTGTGACTGTGCCCCCACACATTTTTCTCCCGCAATTGCGTCTGCAATACTCAAAAAGGAAATTGCACAGGGCCTACCGAAAGTCAATGGGGAAACCCTTCCGTAAGAATAAAAAGTACAAGTTTTGCATAAAAATAAAAGACAGCCGACTGGAGCAAAAGCGGATACTGGAGCCTGGATCCTGGATCCTGTATCCAGTATCCAGTATCCAGGCTCGTCCTGTGGACTCAGCCGTAATGCATTTGCATGGCACAGTTGGCATCAAATTATGAAATAAGTAAGAGAGCACTCCATGCATTAAAAACCTTTTAATTTGCTAAATCGCCTTGCCAGACATCGTCGCTGAGGCTCAGGTCGGCTGGATCCCGTCGTGGATAAGCGGGCGGAAGCGGATAGAGCGGAGTCTGTGCACATTTTTGGGATTCGTAGACGCCCAGGCGGGCATCCCAGCCTACGCCCGTCCGAATCTCACATAGACACTTGTTCCAGCGATTCTTTTCCTTCCATTTTGCACTGGGCAAAGTTGAATAAGCCATGCAAACACTAGAGGCAGCGAGACTGCTTGAGAGTACTTTCATCTGCCATCGCCTCCTCCGTCTGGCGATAATTTTCACTTTTGTGTTCGGAGCCAACTTCGAATTCCAGCGGGCGCGAGCATGAGGCTCCTTCTGGCTCCTTGCCTCACTTTTTATTTTGCCAGAGTTATGAATGCTGAATTGCCAAACTGGAAGGGATTTCAGGGCGGCTTTAAATTTAAGATTTCCAATGGTTGTGTTTGCTTGTCTATCAATCAGTTTAACAGAACCTTAAGCGCCGCCTAAAAGCAGGCAACACATCGGCTCGAGCTCCATACATGAAACTGCACACAGATGCTGGCTGCATGTAAATAAGTAATTAAGCTTGGCCCGAACCACCAATTTAATACCTAGCCAGGCGATCGGGTGGCGTGTCACTGGTAATCAAGTATTGTCATTCCATGACTCCGCCAAATCCGGGGGAAGATGCGTAATCGAAATTAAGGAAGTCTCGAACTCGAGCGAAACGTAGCATTTCATTTAATTGATAGCTCGCGGACAGTGCTTTGTCTACGCCCCAAGGACTTTCTCGCCCGGAACCCAGGCCGAGTCCTGCATTTCTCATTAAAAGCGTATTATATATGTATCTAGGTGGGCAAGTGTCTGCCGTGTTCGCCTGTCCCAGTAGATTTCTGTCAATTCATTACAAATTATTTGGAATGCTAAAAAAACACAGACCAAGACACGAAACACGGGAAATAAATTGCAGACTCATTCTCTTCGTGAAAATCGAAACTTTTCCTGGGGACCAAGAGAACTTTATTTAAATTCGATACAAATGCAAAATTACCAAATCAGTCAGGCAAAAGCATTGAGAGCCTTCTCCAAATGCCACAAAGTTAAGTTTAATGATTTTCGTAGACGATTTCCGCGATTTCCCCTCTCGCGAACCTAGACGGGCCCTGACAGAATCCAGTGGTTAAGTCCTGGAACTGATGGCTCTGCGACTTTTTCTTAGTTTTGAAATCACTGTGCACTCAATTTAAACGTGTCCATGGAGACCTGCCGCGAATATTGATGGAGCTGATATTCTGTCTGGGCTTATCTGGCTCTCTTATTAAGAAACTTTATAAAACATCATTGAACTGAATTCAAAATAAATATGAATTTAATGCATCTAGCACTTGGACAAAAGAATAAGACATTTTAATTTCCGCTTAAGTATTTTGCTCTCACGTCATATTTTGTATCGCAAATTAGCTCTTGTTAACATCCCTTCGAAATTCAAACGCATTGAAATAGAAAACTAAAAGATGTCTGCCCTGCAGTCGAACCAAAACACCCTAAATAGAGGTAATTAAGAAAGAAATAAAGGACAAACGCCATTCACTTACCCGAAACAAAGAAATGCGACTCGCAACTACAGAATGCGATGTAAAACAGTCAGAGCCTAAATCTATTAAAAAAAACTTGAACAAAATTAAACAATTATTATGCTCATATTGAATTTATGAAATTTTTTCAATATTCCAGTTATCGTAAATGCACAATTTACTGCATGTTTTTATTTTCGCCTGACAATCTGCTGTAAATAATGTAAAAAAGTGAATAGCATCCATTAAAGAGCTCTCAAGTTTTGGGATAATACTCGGTGGCTTGAAACGAAAAATGTGGGTCCGACATGTGCATTAAATGTATAACATGATTTTTCACTCATTAAAATTGACGCACAGAGAAAAGCCGCGAAACGTACGGCAGCAGGGTTGGCCTGTGTTTTTGGCATAATTTATGCGCATTTATGATTTCGGGAAAGTGTGAGTGTAAGCCAGAGTGTGTTAATTTTGAGAAATGTGAAAAAACGGAGTGGAAACAAAAATGCGAGTTGAGGCAGCGGAGCGTGCGGTTCGTTGGCTGCACTGAAGCTGAAGCGTTTCGCACGCGTTTTGACGCGTCGCCATAGCTCCGGCGCTGCGCTGAGGATACTATTTCCCATGGTCCACTAACCGACAATGGGAACGTCAAAACCAGCGCAGAACTCAGTCGAGTCAGAAAGCCAAAGTGCAGACCAACGGAATGTGACTCGACTACCGATTTTAAGACCGAACTGAACCCATAATTCATATGCGCCACCAAGTCTGCAGCAATCAAAAAGGCAGTGGTTAGACAGCGAGATGAAACGTTGAATACCCTCTCCGACAACCGAATGGGGCTCAGGATACTACTCCTCTCCACTTGATGGCAGCAAAGTCTTGAAACCCTCTGGAAGAGTACGGCTCGAATGTCTTCGCTCCATAGTGACGTGAAGCATTGATTTCCCCTCCGAAATCTAAAATCCGAAATCCAAAATCCGAAATACGAAATACGAAATCGGAATCAACCGAAGCTGGGCTCCTCTCACAAGCAGAAGCCAAAAGGCCCAGTCACAGACTCGGTTGCCATCAAGCCCAAACGACATAATTGCAGCCTGTCTGCGGTGGCTAATGCAAACAAACATGGGATTATGAGACCGAGCAGTCTGGGCGAAATTGATGATGAGGCTCGCTCCCCGCCTGACCCGTAACAAGTAGCTGGCGAAATGCTAAAAAATTGGGTCTCTACGTGTTGCCACAGCAACGCACCGATCGATCGATTGGCCAGATCGTGCAGATAGCATTTTATTTGCTCCGCTGCAAATTGTGCTGAACTTAGGGCTGAACTCGCCTGGCCTAATGCACTCGGATAGACACAGATGCATTAAAACTGGTGCACTCCGGTCATGTGCATTGCGTTTGGCGAATCAATTGGCCACGCTCCAAAGCCAAGCATGTTGCTTTCCAGTTGCACGAACTTATTATTCCACCTTCAACATTTCGGCTCCCGTTTTCGGTACTGCCCTTTCCGCTCCCTCCAGTGCAGGCCCAGTGCGAATTTTTCATGGGAATTACATACGTGATAGATTGTTTTATTCTGAACTGCAGCCATCTAAGCCCCCACCAGTGGTGGAGCTGTGTTGATTGGTTTTCTTGCATTGCTGTGATTGCCATGCTCTTCATCGTCATCATATGGGACGTGACTGCGTTAAGATTGCCGTGTACCGAACGTGAGTGCATCGGAGAAGTACGCATGGAAATGAGAGGGTCCCAGTTATCTAAGGATAAGTGTAATCGACTTATTGGCTCGCAAATTTAATATGGACAGTCTTCAACATGAGCCCTCAGCCCCATGTACTCAAATGTCCAATCGCTTCAGGCACAGTGTGGGGGGAGTGAGATGACTTTGGAAAATGAATGCGCTCTCATTAAATAGTTGGCCATCGACGGCCATCAAGTTAACAAGCTGTAGGAACAGCTCTATCTGGCGCCCCCAGTGTGGACATGACCTCGGCTAGAGGCTCAACAGGTGGTATCGGAGCACGTTGTCCCCGCTCCTACTCAGCCAGGTAACATAGGCAGTTTTTTCAGCCCACATGCTAGCACATTTGGCAAATTGTGAAACATGCAAACTGATAAAACCGAAATAAATCTCCCCCAGACTCCGAAGCCCATCTTGAATAAACGGCTACTTTTTGACTATCCCCGATATCCCAAATGGTACATGGCCAAGGCACAAGAAAACTTATTTTCTCAGGTAATAGAGTCGTGATCAATGGCCACGAAACTCCCAGCACATGAGCAATAGTCGGAGAGTCCCATCTCGCGGAGCTGGGCTGCAAACTGACCACCTAGAACTTTTGGTTTTCGGGCCCCCTCCGCCAACTTGTTGCTGTTCAATTAAAGTTTACGCCAATAAATTGTATGCAGTAAGTCGTTTAATCTAAATTAAGCGCCAGTTCCTGTCCCTCAGAGGACTGTCGAAAGCCGCTCGATCGGCAATCTCCATCAGCTGCATCATGTGTCATAAGCAAGTTGTAAGGCGCCGACCGAAGTTCAGGCTCAGCCAAGGATGAGCGCGTGACACAGCCTTCTACTACGTAGCCCCCCGTAGTCTATAAAATCGTGTTCTTCCCGGAAGATTTGTATTTCGCGATGTGTCACGCGCCCATCGATAGCCGACTCGAAGTGGCAGACGCAGACGCCGATGCAGTTGCAGATGAAAACTCAGTTGCAGTTCTCCGATTTCCATGAACGACACCGCTGAGGCGAGCCATCGGCTGGCGCCCGCCTCCTAGTGGCGAAGATTTTGTCTACAAAGCATAAGCAATTTTTATGCTCATGTTGCTCGTAATCACCGCAAGCCGCAGGTGGTAAAAGGCGTCGTGGATAACCTCAACCCGTCCGCGTCTGTGGACGGACCGGAGCAGACACCCGAGCGCATCCCCCAGAGCGGCGCTACGCTGATTGAATTGCACTAATTGCGAATTAAAGCTCAGCAGTTTGAAGGGAGCAAATTGCATGGGCCTCGAAATTGAATTGTGGAATCTATGCAATCCTTACACCATCCTGCGCAGCCCAGCCGCTCCCAGTGCCACCCTCGACAGCTACTAATGAACGCTACCCACTCCCGCGGCAGCTTGTTTGGCTTTTATTTCGCTTAATTAATTGGCACCGCCAAATGTCTAGAGTTCACAAAAAACGTCCACGACTGTTGCCGGCAAGGCAAGGGAGCTTAGCTGAGCCGAGCTGTCAACAGGCAATGTGGCGCTCCCTCGGTTTTGGCTGCAGCTCCAAAAGGCAACAAGAAGCCGAAAGTCAAGTGTCCTCAGAGAATATGTGGCTGCATATTGCAATTCTTTCATTTTTCGGCAGTTTCAGCCAAAAAGAAAAAACTAATTTTTGTTCTTCCCGCTTGTTGTTTACACATTTTTATTTTTAGATATACACCATGAAGTGGCTGGCACGGTGAGAGCAGATGGGAACAGGGCCTTTTACATGTTGCTCATGCAAAAGGGTTAATTATAACCCCCAAATGATTGCAAACGAAGGATGCTTCAACCAGAAGTTCAAGGGGATATTTAAAAACAAAAAAGCCCAGCCATATGCAGTCAGGCTGAGGCAGCTTAAAATCTTTCACAACCACAAGATATGCAATCTTACCAAAATATATTAAAATATGGATTTCCATTAAATGAACACGAGATTTTTAAAGTCACCTGTAAAAAGACTGTTAAAACTTTATAATTATAGTTTTTTTAAGTCTTGTTCTGTCTTAGTGGTCAGACTAAACAAGATTAAAGAACGCAAAAAATATCTTGGGGCGGAAGGGGTTTCAGGTACATTTTTAATTCATGGGTATATTTTTAGTTGAAATTTATTTTCCCTACGTATGCACAGAGGGGTTGCTTTGGAGTTTAGGAAAAAATAAAAATATAATGTTTCCTTTTACTGTGCTTACGGGCTGGTAAAAATTCACAAGTATGAAAAGTACCATGAACAGAATAGACGTCTCCCTAATTGGCCGTTCCATGCTTGCTAGTGGTCCTGGTCCATAATTAACGCAACAAAGCAATGCCAAAAATATAAAAAGGTAAAACATTGAAAAAATATTCTTCCTACGGAGGTCCTTGCATTAACAAGCGAAAGGAGAATTTGCAAATGAGTATAATAAAATTATTTGAATAGCGCCAGAGCCCTTGCAAAGGCGAAGGCATGGCTATATGATTCTCACATATTCACAAGATATAAGGGTATCTTGGCGCTTGGTATTAAGTCGAATATTTACCTAATTAACATATGCGTATACTTTTTGGTTCATTATGGTCTAGGGTATGGAATAGTTCCTAACGTAAGCAATTGTACTTGGGTTAAATTTTACATTTGGGTTTTCGGTCAGTCTGGCGCCATGTACAGCCCCACAAATCATATTCGGTTGCTTTCATTTTTGAATCATGCATGAATCGCTTACTCGGGATCTGGCTTAGACAAAACTAGCAACGATTTTCCAATTTTCACATGCGAATTATCCGGATGCCTCCCCTTGCGTCTGGAACGCCCTGCACTCTACGCGAACCTCCAACCGAAAAATTATCCCCGGCCACAGTGAGCAGATACGAAGTTTGAGTGATTGATAGCATGTTATGAGTTAACATGCTATTATTAGGCCACAAGATGCTACCAAACAATAGCAACAGCGCATGAAAGGAGCCTGCTCCAACCAAATGTTTGCTCACGACTTTTAGTACAGGCTCTCAGGGCTTTTTTGACATATTTGCCAAAAGTGGAAAATTGGGCAAGCGAAATTGACTTCACATGATTTACGTGCACATTTTTCCAACCGAAAATAATGTTGATTGTAATGCTCCTGCTGCTGTTCGGGGTGGCCGTTTTGAGATTCACAAATCAATTTCCGATTGTACCTCAAGAGATAATCATACGGTAGAGGCTTGTGCTTGTTAGCCGACATGGGTTGGCGCCCGTCAGTCGCGCACTTGTTAATTGACATTATTACGGCCTGGACTTATTTACTGTCCCATAGCCAGCATATCCATCTATTTCAAGGCACCGGGAACGTATCATCTGTCCGGCAATAAGAAACTCATGGGCCAATACTCCTTCTGAGTAACATGTTGACATAGAAAAGGTTATAGAAATGTTGACAAAAATCTGCCCTGTCACACGGTAAACCAGTTTGCATGCAAATTAGAAAAATTGGGTGTGTAAGCAACTCGTCAATTGCTTTGAAAATATCTTGAGGCAATGAAAGTGTGCCATTTCGGTTGGTCCATTTCGGACTGATTCAAAAACATCACACTTGGTGCTCTTAAACTGCTTACCATTGTGAAGAGGCTCTCCTCTCCGATTACTTATACCAATTAAGCCGTTAGAGAGCATCGGCTAGCACTCAATGCCTTGGGCATCAAAAGAGATTTCGAAAAGTGCAATAGCCCCGAAGACAAGTCGAGATCAAAACACCATTTAAGGTGACAACTCAATTAAAAGTTTATACATTTCCAGGCCGACGCCGCCTGAACGAGCCGTACAGTTAAAAGTGAGAGTCTCGCGTCTACCTCCAAGCTAAAGGTAAAGATGATCTGAGAGAAATTATAACAGAGTTCCAACAAATCTGCAAAGCTGTTGAGATAACTATGCATAAAATACTGGTTTTTAGCCTCGGCTGAAGTTGTAATACGATACTAAGGAGTTGACACACCGAACCTTCTATGCCCTGCAAACAAGAATATATCCAAGAATATATCAAATTTGATTGTGAATAGTCTCAATGAAGTGGTTCTATAATTACCGCTAAGCCAAAAATATATATAATATTAGCACATCATACGAGCGCACGATTATCAGCAAGGCAATGCCCCCTCTCCAAGTGTATATGAAAATGTCTTTTAAAGAGACTCTAAAACAGCCGACATTGACGCAGCCGTACTTGTCATCGTCGTCTGGGGCTCGTCGAGCGGCTGTAGCTCCAGAGCTGTCGATGGCCAATACTCGATCGCTCGCAGTCTGCTGGCCCGCTCGCTTAGCATGCGCATGCGCTACCGTTTTCTTGGCCAGTTGTATTTTGGCCATTAGCACGTACGGAGCTGCGCCCGCGCCTTGAGTCCGCGCCAAGTGTGAAAAACATATAAATGCGAGTAAACGCAGCTTAACTTTATAGAAACTAAAATTGAAGTTGGATTTTAACACACTTTCGTCGCTTTTTGCACGAAAGCGAAAGTTACGTGTTCGAGTGGAGTTTATTGCTTGGTGTTTACAATCCCCCAAATCCGAATCCAAATAAAGAAGCAAAGGCCGAAGAAGAGCAGATCTCAACAGCGAAATACCTTAAAAACTTAAAGAAAATTCAATCGACACAAACGTACGAAGTCACCGTCCACAAAGCTGGTCAATAGCAACCTTTATTTCAATTACGTTTCCTGAACCCATCTTCGTGCCAAGATGCCAGCGGCCAGCTCACATCCCCGTCTCTTCTTCTACCTACTATGTGCTGCCTCTCTCTTGGCCGTCTCCAAGTCGGATACCGGTAGTACAAAGAACTCTTATTTTATGTCTTACTTCTACTACTTAGTTATTAACTTTATTAATCCGTTCGCCATGCCGATATTTTATCGCTTTGTAAATGTCTGTCTAACGTAAAAAGATGTACAGAGTATAAAATAGTTTGTACCTACCTTGATGTCGAATTTCCAGAAGCGGCTCTCTAAGAGCCCGAAGATGTAATGCGATATAAGCTTGTAAATATATTATAGCCTTAGATAATGGATTTTGGAAGAAAGATATATTCTGAAGCCAATTGTGATACTCGATATGAGGCACTGTGTTAAGATCTACAATAAAAAAGTCACCTTGTATATTAATGCGTGATGGTGTTTTATTTATTTTATTTGTATATATTTTGTAAAAATTACTACTTATGAACACTTTGGTATGGGAAATAATTAATAATACCTAATCATTTTAGCTGTGATGAAAACTATACTCCATCTTTATTTCAGTATTTAAGTTTTTAAAGCGCTTGTTAAATGCTTACACCGGTAAGCTTGTTGGAAACACGGAGCATTAAGTATTGTAAAATTGTCACAACTTGCAGGCGGAGACGTGCCGCCAATTCAATGCCATCCTGCAATAAAATCCAATAGACTCAATAGCACGACCTCTTGAAGCCCATGGAAACATAGAGGTATTAGAGGTATTCCTCGTTCGCGACGCATCGATGTTATTGGATAATACGCAAATATTTTATGCGCCGGACTTCTAACCCCAAAGTAATATATGCAATTCATGTGGAGAGAGACTTCCAAGCAGATACCGATATCTCTCGTTTTCTCTCTGCTCTCCACGCCCGCTGTCCATGATCTTGACCACCTAGCTCTTAATATGTCCAACTCGTTTGGGCCGCTTCGTCGGTTTCATTGACATCAAAATTTGCTCGTATCTTCGGCTCAGACTCAGACAACTTGTTTGTGCACCCAAGGTTAATAGTTGAAACTGTTAGGCGCTCGCTGTGAGTTGGCTTGCCGGCTACGTCAGTTGGCTTGATGCGGAACTTATTAACATAATACGCGGAAGTTCAGCGTGAATGATTTGGCAAGTTTGTTTGTTTATATTTTGTTACTCTTCGTTCGTCTTTTTAAAGCATCGAAAGACTTGAGCTACTAATCTCGATTTTAAAAGGAAGGAAGTTGGTGAAAGAATTGTATATATTTTTAGTTTTACGGATCAAACCATTTGTTCAGAAAGATTTGGTGATAGAGTGTAAATATCCATTATATTTTTCACGGAAAAGCTGTGACTACTACCAAAAATTGACCAAGCCGTCACGAATTCGTTGCTCTCTCCTTATTCCCATGCTTTCCATATAGTGCCTTTTCAAGCACCAAGCGAGGACTTGGCATATGACGCTGCTTTGCAGCTGGGATTACTTAACTATCGGCTTAATCTACTCACTCATGAGGAAGAGTCCAGGCAACTCAGTTTGCCCAATATAACACTGAGCAATCTGGTAAATCGCATTCCCTGTACCTGTGACACTGGATTGTGCAAGTGCTGTGCTGGTGAGTCCGAAATATCTCTATATAGTATTATGTTTTATGTGATCGCGATCTCAATGTCTGCTTTCAGGCTTCCTTTCGGTAATTGGCATGAACAGCTGCACAGAAGTCGCCTATCGTCCTGATGAGTTCTCATTTGAGTTGCGCATGCGCGTCAACAACAATATTTGGTTCCGCCGGAAGGTCTCGGGCCAAAATCCACCTCCGTTCTGCTTCAGGCCGCCACGTTTTAACTTCGCCAGGGCCTGTATACAATTCCACGATATTTGGTTTGTGGGACGGAACATGCATGTCTGCATGTTCATGTCGGGGGAGTTTCAGGGATTCCAGTTGTTCGAGAGGTAAGGACTGCGGTAATGGGAGACCAGCGAACAATTGTCACATCTCCTCTCCGCTTGCAGAAACTTTGATTGCCTCTTGTTTGGTGATCACGGCGTTAAGATCGTTCCCCCAGAGCAAGGATATCCCACCAGGCCGAACGACGTCGACATTGACGAGGGAGACGACGAGATCGAGGACTACGATGAGAACGTAGTCCGCAGCTTAGCAGAAAAGATGATCGATTAACCTCATAAGGACCTTAGACTTAACTATTTATTTCCCTCTCTATTAATATAAAGAGTAACTTAAACAATGTCGCTTTAGTAGTGGTTTTACTAGCGACTGCCTAATCAGCCGAGTATGAAAGTAGCCCACCTGTAACGTTTCCTTGTTCCAAGGTTCAAGTGCGAAAACTGCAAAATGACGTGTTCTGTCTCCCTCCAGTCCTGTGCCTGCCTGGCCATGGCACTTGCAGCCAACCCATTCAAATACGAAATAAAAGGGGGAATAAAAACAACCGACGATTTGTAAAGGATAATGCAACCTGAGGCTGCGCCTGCACCGCATGTGCAACACCTCGAGGAGCGAGGCTGATGCTGTGCGGACAGGGACGGGGCAGGACCTTTATTCTGCATTGAAATGCATATGCACAAGCACGTTGACTGTTGCACTTCGTTTGACTCGCAGTTGACTGTAATAAAGGACTTTTATGCTGCAAGGATGCAGTCCGCACAGCCTGCTGCAGCAACAGGATAACCGACAGCCCTAGTAGAGGGTGGGAGAGGAGTATTATTTCGCACTTGACTGCTCTGAATGCGAGTCGAGCTGCAGTCAACAGTCAAGTGGTGTGCAATAAAAGCGTGTGTTCTCTCACGGCTTTTAAAAACTTATGGGCTGGTGCATTCAGGTGCTGTTCAAATTAAACAAAATGCTGTGGGGAGGACAGGGAGATAAACAACGTACTTATGGCTCAGTATTAGGGCCTTTTTTTATAAGCTTCACACTAATTAGCTGCATAATAATTAGCTGTGTCATAATTAGCTTCAACCAGTCACTTTCTAAGCATGTCTTCAAACAGCCAGTCTATTCAGCCATTTAAAATCCATTTAAATAACAAAAAACATAAAGAGGTGTGAACCGTAAGCTGACCATAAAGCCCTTTCAGGGGAATAGGCCTCATTTAAAATTCAAATGTGAGTGAGGGCTCATAAAATGCATTTAGCGTCGGTAATTGATTTGTTTACACAGCACACACGCGACAGTCGCACATGAAAACTGACCATCCCACTGACCAGACCCGGGCAGACCCATAGGGGAAGTTTACCAGAGGGGATGGGCGCATCCGGAGTCCAGCACGACCCTCTTTATTTGCCGTTGATTGTCCGTTACCCGGCGCAACAGATAGATACTCAAATCACTTAGGGCACTGGTCAGTTGATGCGATTTTCCAGGATACCGCCCTTTTCTCGGTGTTGGTTGTCCATTCCCCGGGGTCAATTATGTTATTTCCGGTTTCATGTGGTCAACAGGCAAGAAAAATATTTATATCACGGTCAAGTGGTTAGATCCATGCCAAAATGCACCCCAGGCAGTAAACCGGATTGAATGTTAGCTCTCCGGTCACTCTTCAATCAGATTAAGCAATAAAAATAGATTCTGAATGGTAATTGAATAGCAGAAGTTTCGAGGCGGTGTGGAACCCGTATACGAATACGAAGGCTGTGGAAACATGCGAGACATTTATTGCATGCACACTGTCATACAAGTAATTCTCTATGCACAGGAAAATTGATTTTTTTTTTAGGTAAAAATCCTGGCGAAGTCTGGACTTTTACTTAAAGAAGTACAAATAAAAGAGACACACAACAAATTGGAGGCGGAATTTAAAAACTACCCCCAAAAGTAATTAAAACGCTCTGTCCTTTGCTCCAGACGAAGACGGCGGCTGCCTCCACCTAGCAACGAATGTTAATCAAAGCGGAATATAGAAAAATACGAAAAGACGGCATGGATAGAGACGCTGTCCTTGGGGTTTAATTTCTTTTACATTTTTACATTTCGCTTTGAGCAAATGTGGCAAGGAAATTAGAAGCTTTTGGCTGCAGAAGGATGGATTTCCCATCGAGCACCAAAACTGAAACATTAACATTGTATTCTGCAATACCTCACAGTTTTTGAAGATAAATTATTCAGTCCTAATCCAAGTCGTGTACACTATACACTTTGATAATTCACGAATAGTAAAAACTAAAACACGAAAGAAACTAAGGCGTAGTAGTAGTCTTGTCTGTTGGTACCTCCGTTTGATCTTTGTTCCCAATAAGGCTAGTGCGAAATATTAGGCTCCTTTGAACTTGCCAATGTGAACTATAAGACTCAATGTTATGACGGTAGGTAAGAGTACCTCTCTATGTTGGTGACAGGTCCCAGGGCTTCAGTACCTGGTGTTTTTAGTACCGGGCTCTCGACAATAGCGATATTTCCTGTTTGATCATAGTTATTTATAGAAATATTCACTCCAAGTTTTTGAGAAACTTAGACAATTTTCATTAAATATCAGCGACAAATCTGGTCACGCAAAGCATAAGATGTACTCAGCTTAATATCAAAAGGATACGCAAAGGACTACCAAACCCAATATAACGACAAAACACAAACACAGATACATAACCGTCTACATAAATGCGATTTTCATGCGTGATGAGCGGGAAATTTCCCCTCTTCTGGTTGTACATAAGCAATTACATAAGCACGAAAAGGCTTCCAATTTTTGGGGTGGTAATGCTTCCAAAGGGTTAAAATCTGTGCCTACTCCAGACGCGAAACATGCGTGAGCTGTCTGTGTGTGTGTGCTCGCGAAAACGGCGTTGCCAGCCTGTCGGCGGAATTACTTAGGAAGCCAAGGAAGAGGGCAACAATGCGAAGACTAAACAAAGTCATTTACATAACTAACGAAGTGGGTGAACAAAGCGCCAAGAGGCAGGGGAGAAAATCCGACAGCCCGCGGATGGAGAGGGTGCTATAGAAAAAGAAAAGACGTGGACGTGGTGGCGCGTGTTGGCGGTTTGCGTAACCAAAAATTAAAATGGCCACCAACGCGCATCTTCAATTTGATGTATCAAATTCTACTCTTACAAAGCACCTCCATCATGCTTACAGGCTGCCTCCCTGGCCTTTCCTAGGCTACCGCCAAAGGATCAGAAAACATATATTATCAACCTTATTGATTGTAAGATATGTAAACTTTTCTCTGAATGCAGTTTTTAATTCTATGCACGAATAACGGACTTTATTAAATTTAGAGTGTGACCGCTGACTGTGGTCTCAGGCTATGAAGCGGCCTGCTCACAATCTGAAGCATAGTGCAGAAAGCTTGACTCGAATGTCCGATACTTTACCGACCATAACCATATCCTATATAACCATCGGAAAGAGGGGTTCTCCAGCTGACTCCAGTTCCAGTTCCAACTCCGGGGACAGGCACGGGAACTGGGGGCCCAAAACCAAATGCGCGCCATAGACCTTTGAAATCCCCGAGTGCACTACCAGCCAGCAGAGTCAACACCAGAACCAAGCCCTGTTAGATAATCCTTTATATTCCTGTATACACTCTTTTCGGAAAGGCTACTTACCAAAATGCGAATCATTATGAAGATTTAGTCGGCTGTCTTCGTTGAAGATAGTTCTAGAATGATAGAAAATATATATTTACCTGCGCTTATATAGCTCTAGAATTCATATTAGAATATGTTAATTAAGTCATAAAATATTACAGATTCATTGTTCCTGGGAAGAACACTTAAGGTTAATTTGAAAATTTCACAGTTGGTACACATTTCCATAATGGCAATATGTTATATATATTCATAGCATCTTTCACTATGAAGCCATGAATATATATAACTTTAGGGAAATCACTTCTAATATTAACTGATATGCAAGCAACCACTGTACTTCATAAAATATCTTATAGAAAGCATACGTTGCAAATAAGTAACTTCATACAACTCATAAGGTTAATAATTATGTGGCCCATTTAAGATCTTAAAGTTTTGAACCTATGTGCACTAATATTTTAATTTTAATCTTAGTTCCGCTTAAGCTATTTAGGTATCTGTCCCTTTCTTCTAGCAGCTCTTCAGTTGTCTGAAAGTATCCTAAATATTACGTTAGGAACTTAAGTAAACAAACAAAAACCATAAGCTTAATAAGTCAGTTGCTAGAGATAAAAAAAATTCTTAATTTTCATAGATATTTTAATGTTAAATAATTGGAATTTTAAGGGCGAATCGGAAAATACACGGCATTTGGCTATCATTTCATTTTTGACCAAATTATGCTATTAAAAAGACACCAGGTTTATGCATTTTTTGGTCCTTAAGTCTGTATTTTAATATCCTTATTTTATAGACAAGTCAAAGTTTAAAATATTCATATCTATGCCAAAATAATAAGAAACGAATAATTTCCGAAATGGTCGATGAACTCTTCGGCCAACCGGAAACATCAGTTACCGGAAACCCTATTCAGTGGCTTTGTAATATTTTGTAGCATACTTCTATCAGCACAATTATGCTGCGTTCGCAATAAGTGCAGCATACTTCTAAGCGTCTGAAGACTAAAAAAAACTGCCGGCTGCTGCCTAGTATCCTCTGTTCGCCTAGTATCTGAAACACAATTGCAGCGGATTTTTCCTACAAATTTCACAAATCGATGAGAGTAGAATACCATTACCATATTCACAGTACTCTTCCGAGACTTTAATTTTTTTGCAAAATCAGAGTTAATAATAACCATAACTAAGCCTAAACTAACTTTATTTTAATTCGGAAAGCGTTTTAATGTTGGTTTTTATTTGGTTAATTAATATGCATATTTAGTTTGGAAATACAAAACTATTAATTTTTAGTCAATTTTTGACAATTTTAATGATGTAACCCCTTATCAAATTTTGAAAAATCGGCCAAAATTTTATTTTCAAATTTCTAAAATATTTTATTGCTAAATAATCGGAATTTTAACGGCGAATCGGAAAATGTACGGCATTTGGCTTTAATTTCATTATTGGCCATAATATGCTCTCCAGAAGCCCTCAAATATTCGAATTTTTTAGTGGGTAATTTAATACCCTAATTTTTTGGACAAGTCACAGTTATAAATACCCATACCTAAGCTAAAACAGCCTTAATTTTAATTCGGAAAGCCTTTCCATGTTAGTTTTTATTTGGTTAATTAATTTGCATACTTAGTTTTGAAATACAAAGAAATAAATTTTAAGTCAATTTTTGACAATTTTAATGATGTAACCCCTTATCAAATTTTGAAAAATTGGCCAAAATTTTATTTTCAATTTTATTACATATTTTATAGCTAAATAATCGGAGTTTAAACGGCGAATCGGAATATATACGACATTTAGCTATAATTTTATTATTGGCGATAATATGCTCTCCAGAAGACCTCAAGTATGCGGATATTTGGGTCCTTAAATTGGCATTTTTATATCCTAATTTTTTAACAAATCAAACTTAAGAATATCCATAACTTGGCCAAAACAGCCTTAAAAACAGCGGATCGGAATATATATGGCATTTGGCTGTCATTCCATTATTGGCCATAATATGCTCTTCAGAAGACCCCAATTATGCGGATATTTGGGTCCTTAAATTGGCATTTTTATATCCTAATTTTTGAACAAATCAAACTTAAGAATATCCATAACTTGGCCAAAACAGCCTTAAAAACAGCGGATCGGAATATATATGGCATTTGGCTGTCATTCCATTTTTGGCCAAATTATGCTCTCCAGAAGACCTCAAGTATGCGGATATTTGGGTCCTTAAATTGGCATTTTTATATCCTAATTTTTGAACAAATCAAACTTAAGAATATCCATAACTTGGCCAAAACAGCCTTAAAAACAGCGGATCGGAATATATATGGCATTTGGCTGTCATTCCATTTTTGGCCAAATTATGCTCTCCAGAAGACCTCAAGTATGCGTATATTTGGGTCCTTAAATCGGCATTTTTATATCCTAATTTTTGAACAAATCAAACTTAAGAATATCCATAACTTGGCCAAAACAGCCTTAAAAACAGCGGATCGGAATATATATGGCATTTGGCTGTCATTCCATTTTTGGCCAAATTATGCTCTCCAGAAGACCTCAAGTATGCGGATATTTGGGTCAGCTATTTAATACCCTATTTTTTTGGACAAGTCACAGTTCAAAATAACCATAACTAAGCCAAAACGGCCTTAATTTCAATTCGGAAAGCTTTTCTGTGGTAGTTTTTAGTTGGTTAAATAATCTGCATATTCAGATTCGGAATTATAAAAAATAAATTTTTTATCAATTTTTGACAATTTTAATGATGTAACCCCTTATCAAATTTTGAAAAATCGGCAAAAATTTTATTTTCACTTTTCTAAAATATTTTATTGCTAAATAATCGGATTTTTAACGGCGAATCGGAAAATGTTTGCATTTGGCTTTAATTTCATTATTGGCCATAATATGCTCTCCAGAAGCCCTCAAATATTCGAATTTTTTAGTGGGTAATTTAATACCCAATTTTTTTGGACAAGTCACAGTTATAAATAACCATACCTAAGCTAAAACAGCCTGAATTTTAATTCGGAAAGCTTTTCCATGTTAATTTTTATTTGGTTAATTAATTTGCATACTTAGTTATGAAATACAAAGAAATAAATTTTAAGTAATTTTTTGACAATTTATCAAATTTTGAAAAATTTGCCAAAATTTTATTCTTAATTTTCTTAGATATTTTACTGTTAAATAATTGGAATTTTAACGGCAAATCTGAAAATACACAACATTTGGCTTTCATTTCATTTTTGACCAAATTATGCTATGAAGAAGACCCCAGGCTTATGCATTTTTTGGTCCTTAAGTCTGTATTTTAATATCCTTATTTTATAGACAAGTCAAAGTTTAAAATACTCATATCTATGCCAAATAATAAGAAACGAATAATTTCCGAAATGGTCGATGCACTCTTCGGCCAACCGGAAACATCAGTTACCGGAAACCCTATTCAGTGGCTTTGTAATATTTTGTAGCATACTTCTATCAGCACAATTATGCTGCGTTCGCAATAAGTGCAGCATACTTCTAAGCGTCTGAAGACTAAAAAAAACTGCCGGCTGCTGCCTAGTATCCTCTGTTCGCCTAGTATCTGAAACACAATTGCAGCGGATTTTTCCTACAAATTTCACAAATCGATGAGAGTAGAATACCATTACTCTTCAGAGACTTTAATTTTTTTGCAAAATCAGAGTTAATAATAACCATAACTAAGCCTAAACAGCCTTAATTTTAATTCGGAAAGCGTTTTCATGTTGGTTTTTATTTGGTTAATTAATCTGCATATTTAGTTTGGAAATACAAAACAATTAATTTTTAGTCAATTTTTGACAATTTTAATGATGTAACCCCTTATCAAATTTTGAAAAATCGGCCAAAATTTTATTTTTAATTTTCTAAAATATTTTATTGCTAAATAATCGGAATTTTAACGGCGAATCGGAAAATACATGGCATTCGGCTATTATTCAATTTTTGGCCATATTATGCTATCAAGAAGCCATCAAATATTTGCATTTTTGAGTCGACAATTTAATACCCAAATTTGCATTAGGCATGCAAATGCAACACGAATCAAATCCGAAATTAAATAAATTCTTTAAATAATTTTGAATGGCATTTATAATAACCTACAATATTTTGGACTACATAAATGAATTAGAGGGAAAATCTATCGCAGAAGACAATATTGAAGGTTCAAGACAATACCTGCAAGTAAGCACGTAAATAAACAAGAAACGTTTTACTTCAAGATAAGAAAAATTAATGAGGGAAGCTTCAGTTCACTGGGCAGTATATAAAATACAGGATGCCTCTAAAAATCGCTCCGTAAATTGTGAATTGTTACAAAATTCTATAAGTTACCCATTATCTACAAGACCAATGCCAGTTCGTGGTAAACTATGAATGAAATATCAAGTTCCACAACAATTGAAGCACCCTGTTTCCGTAAGAAAGAAATGGCCGAACGCATAGGCAAAAAAGAAGAAACCCCAGAAGCAAAAGCAAAAGAAAAATGTAAACAAAACGAAAAACAAAAAAATGTCTGAAGATGGTAAAAAACTTTTCCCTAACTTTGTTTTTGCTTAATGAGCAAATACACATACATACACACACGCTATGCCCAAGAAGGCATTAAAAAATGCGTTAAGGGCGCGTTGCCAAGAGCCCGGGGTACAAATATTAATTCTTGGCATAAGCGGCCCAAACAAACGCACAAAATTCACAGACACATATTCTTAAAAAATGTCTAGGATATTTAAAAATGTTTCTGATTTTGGGGAGTTAGAAGGTCTCCACACACACTAGCTGCAGGGGATGATTCTTGGGATACCCTATACATGGGAAATAGGGTCGAGTCGATCTTCATAATCATACCTTAACGCCCATTAAAGAGCCAATAATGTTATAAATATAATTGAGTAATAGCATGCTGCCCAGTAGTTGTTATAGCCTTTAAATAAATAACTAATAAAAAAAAAGAGATTTCATTATAAATATTAAATGATATTCAGAATTTTTCTATTAAGAAGAAAACTACTGAGGCACATTTGGTTATGTCTAATAGGGTATTTAATTAGTCGATTCCCTAAGCCACTTTATATAAATTTATTTTCATGCCCAAAAAAAGTACTGGACAAAAGTTAAAAAATTAGCATTGAAACTGTCTTTATGCAGCACATGTTGCCTTGGGTGTTTCCCCCATCGCTTTCTACTCCACCACCATCAATCCCTCCGCAGGACAACCTGCCCCTTGGACGCACACGTAGACACCCACTCACACTCTGAGTTCGACATAAATTATTTAGACTCATTTAATGTGCCGCTACGAAGCATCGCTTTTTTACGATTTTCAATTTTTATTTTGGCTTTCTTTGCCACCCTTCGTATGCGTTTTTGTTCTCTTCGGGTACTTTTAGTTTGGGGTATTTTTCTGCGTAAAAGCAAAGAAATTTCGGTGGAAAATTAAAATAATGTGTCCCCTGTCGCCGCCAGACGCGACTCGCGGACTTGAATGTGATGTGGATGTATGGATGACAGGGATGGGACGCTGGACCAGCTGGTTTTATTACTCGTTGTAGCAAGGCGATAATCTGTCCTTATGGGACGAAAAACTCGGATAATGAGAGTCTAAGGAAATTAACGCATCTTCAGCTGGACTATAGCTGTTAGCACCGAGTACTGTGACCGATCTCCAAGAGCAAGCCGAACAACGATCAGGCTCAGACCCTACCACCAATTCAAAGCTAATTACTGCCACTTGAAATGATAATGCGATTCATGTCATGTTTGCTTTGTCGCCCAACCCCCTAATAACACGCTTGTTAATTCGTGTTCACACTGACCACTCGGCGATTGGACGAGGGCAGGGGTGTAAAACAGGAAGTGACCAGGCCAGCCCAGTGTGAGGCGGTCAGTCGGGTCAACTGGTTTCCAGCCGACCCGCTGACTTCTGAAGTGTTTATCCTGCCCTATAGTGATTGTTTGACTTTTGCTTTGGGCAGTGCATAAATTAGCATTATACAAGCAGGGCACCACATAGGGGGATTTATAGCGGTCATTCAGCAATTAGCATTTAGCATTGTAATTGATAGGCTTACGGAGGCATACTGTATCCGATTGTCCCTGAAGGGGGAAGTCACCGATCCTGTATAATGAAAAACAGTGATAGTCTTGCACCTTTATTACAACTTGATCTTGTCTTTAAGTCGAATAGGCCCTACATAAAAGTGTCTTCCTTCCAGAATATTTGTCTGAAACATGCTAGCATGAAGGTCCACAGCTACTGCAGCACCCACCGCCACAGCAAGGTCCACAAGGACCACTATAAAACCCGCATCGCGGTCCAAAGCATCGACCACTGAAGCATGGGCTACAGCAGGGGTAGTAGCAGGTTCCACAGCAAGGTCCGCAACACATGATGAAAGCCAACGAATTCTATGGAATTACATTTTAATGTAATATTTTTTCCAGATTTACCTTTATACATTTTTTGATTTACTTACTTGTAAAACGAAATTCCAAAAATCAATACACTTAACAAGAAATGTTTGATGTTGTCGGGTTACAGGCCGGTGTAAGACTGAATCTATATCGGCCGGACAAGTCGAACACACACTTGACAGGTACCGGAAATCAGGTCAAGGCTAACTTGATGCTAAATTATTTACAATTTTCTAAATCGACTCAACACCATAGGGCACTTTTGCATTTAGTTTTCTTTTTGTTTATCCCTTCTCTTTCTTATTTTTCAAGCTCTTATAAAATTCTCTAATTAAATTATTTTAAGTTTTATAATAATAAAGCGAGTGAAAAGACCATGATCGACATTTAGGAGGTAGATAGCAATTGTAGCTGAGCAAAATTCTGTTATGGCTTGAATGGTCATTTGTAAGCCAGTTTCCGTTTGCCATCAGAAACTCATTTATGGCGTAACTATAATATAAAGTGAAAGTAAACCCTGCAGCCTTAACCAGTTATGTGCCGAAAAATGCGTTAGTTTCCATTAATATTCCTGGGCTCCTAATCACCCGCCTCACCCCTGGCACTCAGGTACACTTATGCAAATTAGCGGCACCACTAATATTAAGCAAGACCAAGGCATATTCTTGGATAATTAACAACGTCAAACGAGTCCTCGTCCTGCCTCATGGCGTGCATTACCCTGAACTCATGTGGTAAACGTGAATGACCACCACTTGACCATTTAGCGGACCCGTACTCGGCACGCGTCCCAAGGGCTGCGATATAATGCCAAGCCTAATGACCACTACGCACTTCCGCCGAGGCCCTCAAAGCTCAAGGACTCTCATGCGTATTTCTACGATTCTGGATTTCATAAATATTCTAATACAGTCGCCAAAGTGTGTCGCATATTAAAAAGTAATTTTCCCAGCAAATGAGTTAACATTTTTCTTTAGTTGGCTCTAGCAAAAACAGCGTAGGAGCAAAGCCATTGCTCAAGGAGGCGGAAGCACATGCTGTTCGACATGAGCTTGGCCGGAAGTGCCATACGTGCCGGAAATGCGTGATTTTTGATGTGGAATTGGATTATTTTCAGGTCGATATGTGGTAGCCCAGAAAACTTTCGCTAACTCATGTCCAGAAATTAGGAATAATAAAATTAATGTACTGCATTTAGGAAATTTTGCTACTCCAATACTTACAGTAAATCGGAATTACGAGGAACGAGAAAATTAGAAAAGATATACCAATTTGTACCTATCCTTTTATTATACCTACATTTCTTTTCATAACATCAAAGAAAATGAATATTAATGATTTGAAACATTTGTAGAATCTTTTGAAATCCGCTTGTCTGCCGGAATCATTTCCCTTCCTTCTCCTGTATGTGTGCTTCATTTAAATTCTGATTTTACCCAACGTTTCGGCAAACGTCAACTAAAATCCTTGAAATTCATAAATATTCCAAACTGTTCGCTTTGTGTCCTGTATTCAGAATCCGCGTCTTGACGGTTGAGTTTCCGAGAATCGGCTTAGGTTGCCTATCCTGCCCACCGGATTCCCTCATTCATGTTTAACGATTTTTCGTTCCATAGTTGGTTCTCCCGCCTCTTGTTGTCACCATGCGGTCTTTTTATTTTTTTATTTTAAATGGCAGAGGAGCGCTGAAGCTCCAGCCATGGCTATGATTGTGGCTTTGAGCATCATCTCGGGATCGATTCGTTATTTTCTTCGGCCGGGTGCTCTGGTTGTGTTTGTTGTTCGGGCTTGTCATCTGGCTAAGCTCTAAAAATTAATGATGCGCGGCACATTCGAGAGTCCCTGCTGTCATTGGCTGGGCTGGATATCCTGGATGTATGTAAGTATGCAAAAGAAAAAAATTAGAAACAAAATTCACATTCGCCGCTCTAAGCTGCGGCTTAGGTTCGCTTGCTCATTGATGAAAATTAATGAGTGTGCGTGTTGTGCTCCGTAAATATTCAAAAGGAATATTTTCGGAGATTCTGTAGTTGGTTTCCTGCCCCAGGACCTAGCTCGGCTTCAGCTATCGCGCATTCGCCCCACAACGGGCTACAGACTCAGAGCTCAGGACACAGGACTCGGGACTAATTTGCATAATTACAGCCCGTAATTTTTTTCCTCTCTTACGCAGACAAAAGTATACACACGAATTGCTTGTGTGCGCCCTTTGCCAAAGGGACGCAGTTTCCTTTTTTGTATATAGCACTTTTTGCCTGATATTTGTTTATTACGCAACCGAACACACGCACTCTCACACACATTGTATTGTACAACTTTTGATTTCTAACGAACAATGTTCAACCGTACGTACAGTGCACACACACACACCCAAATAAAGAGAGAGACAGCAACAGAGTGAGTGACAATACGCCCAATAAATATTCATTCGCATTAACATATATTCGCTCCTAAGATAAATACCGCATAACACATCCATATCCTAAGGACATAGTTGAATGATCAAGTATTAATCGTGATGACTCTGTGTTGGTGTATGCATATAAGTACTTGCTAGAGTAGTTAGAATATGCCAGAGCACCATAAAAATCTCATTAACTTTTCGTTTCGGCGAGAAAAGTTTTCCCACTCCCAACTTTGTGTGTGCAACCCTCAAGTAATTTTCCCTTTTCGGCGTACATATACAGATTTTTAAACTAATTTTGAGGACGTCTCTCCTCTCTTCTGGGTTGGATTTTCTCTCAATTTGAAGATGGAGTCGTCGGACTCGGGACAATCCGGATTTTGAGTTCATTCCACTCATTAGCATGTGCTCGGCGCAAGGAAAAGGCAGAACGAAAACGGAAAAGCAGGGAAGGAGACAGTTTTTCTTGTCTGCTTTCTTCCTTTAATTTTATCGATTTTCCTGGATGGGTCGCGCTGCTCTTTACTGTTACAAGCTAATGAGCTGCACTTGTGCTCCGATTCGCTCGGACGTAATCATTCAACTTTGCTGGCATCGCTGATTATAATCAGCATAATGTGTACTCTCTTACACTTCAATAGTTCACGCCACGGATCAGTGGAGCTCGGCTAGAGCTGGTCCTCGTCCTGACCGGAGCGACCGAAATGGACCCTCCCTGCCCTGCGGCTCCGATGCGTAGTGAGAATGGCAAGACGCAGCGCTGGCCTGGCCAACTATGGCTTCTATGCCATCTTTCTTATAGGCTCTAATAACCGTAATCAGGTTAACGTTAACGTTCAGTTTACCTACTGATTTGCTGCCACTTGGCAGTCACTCCTATCGCGGCCTCGGTCTCTGCCACGGTTTCTGCTCAGTGAATGTGTGAACATTCGGAGCCCAGTTTCCGCAGAGCGCTTTTCAGTTGCCGAATGCCCCGCAGATAGTAATACAGAAGATTTCAGATACTCGATTTTAATCAAAACGGCGAGGTCTTTCCAGGCTGAGCTAGAGATCGTAGCCGCTGCTGCTCGTAGAGCAGCCGAAAGACCTTTCTCCCGCACGTTAGCTGTTTATATAATTATGATATTTGATTTAATGACGACTTGCTTCCGAAACAATCCAATCAAAAAATTTGATTGAAGTGGGCGTAGCCCAGAAAAGCAGCAAAACTGCCAAAGTAACTTCTGCTGCCTGCCGGGCGTGAAACTATTCCAAAGGTCAGCCAGTTAAAAGAGTTCCTTACACTTGCTAATGGCTAACCAGCTCTGGGAATTGTTTTCGCTGATTTACTGTAATGGCCCACACCGAGAGCCAGCCCAGCCCGGCTGACCATGCAGTTTTCCAGAGAATTTATAACCACGTGATCAACCCACACACTCACATGGCAGCACCGCGATCTGGCGATATTAAATTCTTAATTTGGAATCATTAGCAGGCAGCAGGCAGCAGGCAGCAAGCAGGCTGGGTCCAGTGGATGAGGTAGAGAGGTGAGAAGCGGCCACAGACCCGCAACCCGGTGCTCTTACTACTTTATGGGGTCTCCATTGCACTCGACCAGAGCTGAGGCAGTCTCCACTGTGCTTCGCCACAAGCAAAGTCAAGGCGGCAAAATTTAATACCCATATATCGTTGCGGGCTGCTACACAACACACACGGTTCGCGGATCCAGAATGCTCCGGGGATCCTGGCCGCGCACACCTCCCGCCTCCCGCCTCCCGATCGCTTTTGATTTTTAAATTGAAAATAATAATTTTGCGCACTCAATTTTCAGCGATTTGTCAAAACATTGTTTATTGTCGACGCCAAGTCCCGATTCTCCAATGGTCCGATCCTCCGATGGCCTGGTACCGACTCCACATCGCAGGGTACCCCTTTCTCCGGACTCTCTTCTCCACAAGCGGCGGCGCACTTTAAGTTAATTGAAATATTTCAACGATTTTCGCCCTGTGGTTTCTTCTACCTGCCGTCGTGTGTCCGTCTTCGGGATCAAAGGGGATGCCTCTCTGCATGCGGCTGCGATCAAAGAGCTTTTTGCATATTCCTCTCGGATTACTTCTCGCTGGCTGCCTCCTTTTAATAGAATCCAACGCTCATTTCTATCGCATGCGATTTATTTCCTACGAATTTCGGTTCACGAGTCTCTGCGCCTCGCCTCAGCCTCAGCCTCAGCCTTAGCCTCAGCCTCAGCCGCCGGTTGTGTGCGGAGTTCAATATTGATTTTTATTGCCATTTGACCGCTAGGCGCCGTATTGCTTTTAAATTGAGTGATTATTGGTCTTGGAAAGCCAGCCGGTATTGATATGAGAAAATTTTCCAGGCAAATATTGGTGGACGATTTATTGGGAGTCGGAGGAAGGATCGTGAACAGCGGCTTATTAGCTTTGCTAAAAAAGTGAGCCTCCTCTTAGTTGATGGCCATTAGATTCCAACCAGAATGTGAGACCGAGGATCCCAGGGTTACTATAAATAGTTAATGTTTGACTGCCATTAATAAAATGAAATGGCTCCATATCCCAATCTTTTATTTAGTGTACTGTTTCATAAAGTGGATCGGAGTATCAGAGCCCTCTTGAGATGATTAACTGCTCTATAAGCTCCGACCCGATGTCGTCTACGGAGCGGCTTGTCACTTGGCCAGAGGCCTGCTGAGCAGTTTCTGAGGTAATCCCGGGCTTTGTAGCCTACAAATTTGCGGCTTGTTCGTTCTGAGAGACTGCACCTCATCATGATGGAACTCCGGCCATCTGGCAGCGCATAGGCGAATGGTTCTCTTCGCCGAGTGTACGACTGTCATAGGCTGTTTCCACTGCGGCGGCCGGGTAAAAAATTGTACATTGTGTCGGCCAGCATTAGGAGGAAGCCTGCCAACGCCCCAAAAGTTTCTCGGCCGTCGGAAGGCGGCGCGTAAATCTTTTGCATAATTCAGTGCCTGCTTTTTCTTGTGCCTCTCCAGACCCACTTGAGGGGCCACTTCCTCCTCCTCCTCCTCCGCCTCCATCCTCTATCCCGGCAGCCGCCTGTCACACCAACGTCTCCGGCCAGGCCACCCTCACGCACTGCCCCGAAGTCCTTGTTTGTGTCCAAGTCCATCCATTCGAACAAGCCCTCTGTCTGTACCCATTCTCCGACGGCATCTTGCCGGGTGCCCGCTGCAAACTTCGGCTGTCCTTCATTCGCACCCAGCCCTCAACCCACAACCCACGACCCACCCTTGGCCTCATCCTCGTCGCGTGCGTTTTATAGTTAAACATGCCACCCATTTAATAATCATCCCTCCGAGTTTCTGTAATGTCGCAGCCACATGTAAATGATTTCTCCTCGGCCTCCACTTCGCTGCGTTGCCGCGTTCTGTGCAAGCACACTCTGGATGTCCCCCGCCTATGTAGATGTAGATGTAGATGGATGTATATACACTTTTTAAAACTTATCCCAGAGCTCCTGTTGGGAGCGTGTTCAGGACTACGGCTTTCTCCCTGGTCTCTCGGGGCGTCATTTGTATAAAGCGAAGGTGAAGGATTTTTCAATTCCGCTGCTGCCCCCCACTTAACGCGTTCGGTCCCTTTGTTTTCAATTGGGCCACTGTGGAATGAATTGCTCGGATACAGCGGCAATGCCGTCTAGTTTATGGCATCGCTGTGTGCCCCACTGTTCCAAATGCCAATTTATTTTCATCTACGCACTTCGATCCTTCTTCATTTACCTAAAATTTTATTGCATGTAAACAAACCTGCAGTCGGGGAGGGCAGCCAGCTCCCTCTGAGAGCTTGGGGTAGATTTTTTACTTTTTCAGCAGAGCCAACTCAGATGCTGTCTTAGCCGATGTGCCAACGAGAGTGGTATTGAAATTCAGACTCGAATTCTATTTTAGCTTGAACTAATAAAGAAAATCATATCGCATTAAATGGCCGTCAAGCATTAGAGCGAAAATTCGGCTTTAAACGACATTTTATCGACGAATCTCACGTGCAATTTAACGAATTTGCCAAAACACTTGGTACCCTGCCCAGGTATTAGGCGATAGACGGACATGTCCATAACTACGCAGCTAAGCCCAAATGCCCGGCCGCTTTCCGACCTCCCTTCTCGCACCTCCACGAACTGGAAGTTGCGCATGCGCAGTTGGCGTTCTCGGATGGCGATGATATCGGCGTGGAGGCATCGATGCCTGGCTGGCACGAAACATGAACTGGCCAGCCTCAAATATAATATTTGTATGCGTTATGGGCACATGCGGTCCATGGGCCAAGGGAGGTGCAGAGGCAGGAAGAGCTGGAAGGCGAGTTGTAGGAAGCAGTTGCAGAAAGGCTTGTTAGGCCGGAGCTGCCTTGGCCGGGCCGATTCTGTGGCCACCATCGTCATTATCGTCATCATAGCCTAAGCAGGCATTGAGTTGTGAACGCTAGTAACTCTGGGTCCAGGTCCATCCTGCGCTGGCTGGGTCTTTGGCCGGGGAGCCCTGGGGTCATTTAGCTTCTTAAATGTAATTCGACGTGTTCGTGCGGTATTTTTCGGCAACACTTCGCAAGTGATTCTTGCGCTCTAGGAAGGTGGCCAGCAGTGCCTTTGGAAGCATTTGCTGACAGGGTTGGCCAAGCGTCTTGAACTGGATATCGAAAAACTCACCATTTCGTAGATTCTCTGTGAGTTATATAACCCTATATTAATAGAGAGAATATATAAGTTCCAAAGTATGTAACATGGAAAATAAAGATCACTTATTTTTTATTATCATTGTCATTACAAGGTAATGCGATCATCTACATTCTTTTCTCCCAGAGACAGCTCTAGACTAGAATAAGGTGATTTTTTTCCTATTTATTCGTTGTCCGATGTTGGCGAACCTTAGCTAATATTATTTATATTTGGCTCATTGATAACTGGACAGCGCCAGACAGAGAACATCAGAACAAATTTCCAGCAAATAGCTGGGCAGATGATGGCCCAAAGCTTAACCCCAGTCAATTTCATTGTTTTCCGGTGTCTGAATTGTTATCCTTTGCACCTCTGTCTGCCACAAGCGGCTGGAGCCTGCCTCCATCGGAACCTGTGCTTTGGCTTTCACTTTGACCAGCTCGCCCCCTGTTCGCTCCCTTCTGTTCCCCCAGCCACATACGACTTCCAGGTAGAGGGACTCCTCTCGATTCCGCTGCTCCACGAGCTCCGCCGTTTCGGCAGTCCTTCGCTAGTGGCACTCTACTGGCTGGCTGGAGTTTTTGCAACACCCACAATTGGGCTTCCCAGTCCAGTTCCTAGTTTGCGGCACTTTTGCACTTGAAATGAGATCGCCAATGGATCAGACACTCGAGTCATGGAAATGATTTATTTGAGCACGCGCACTTGAACCCACAAAGTGAGCCCCTGGAGCCCATTGGTAGTTTGCAAACCTCGGCTATCAGTGGGTAATTAATCCGAGTGATTGGTAATTTCACGCCCACGTAGAGCACAGGCCTGTTGAAATATAGAGGAAATTCCAACTGTGAGGAAATGCCTGGGTCTAGGCGCAATGGGCAAATAACGCATACATTTCTTGTATGATTTTCCAGTTTTCAGCTCGGCCAAGTTGGCACCTTATTACGAAAGAGATAAAATAAAGAGTTCTTCTTTTGTATTACCTGTAAAAAACGATGTATAAAATAGATCACTTTTTTCAGGATCCAGAGATATTGCAATAAATGTTTAGATGTAAGTTGATTAATATAACATGCTCTCATCAGCGAGAAAACTGAAGAAAATGCCACATTATTAGTATCGAAGTTATTGAATCCTTAATTTTCAAATTTGGTTAATATCGAGAAAAACTCAGAGACTAGTGCGGCATTTACAAATCTCAGCTAATTCGGGCCATAATCGCTGCGAAATCGTGCAATACATGTCAGAGCAACCATCTTATCCCCACGGAGCTCCTCCAACTCCTTGTCCCCAGAAAGATAAATGACAGCAATTGACTTCATTAGCAGTAAACGTCAAGCAATGCACCGCATGAAGAGTGCGTGTGTAAATTTTATAACAACAAACAAAACGCCAGCGGTCTCCTCCCACCACCTCCGACCTCCCACCCGGCAGATCCACCCCTTCAGGACAGAAGCACACACCACCCCCATGTCCTAAGGCATTTGCTAAAACCCTCGGAAAAGTCAGAGGGAAATTTGCATACGCATTTCGCTTGCATCGCCGCGTGAAGGCAGTCGGAGTAAACTGGCCGCAGTGACTCCATTACAGCGATACCCGGGACAGACAATGAAACCATCAAAATCCAATGAAATAAAATAAAATTCCAATAAAAACATTTTGGCAAAAGGGCAAAAGGGGAGAGCTCTGCCCTCTTGGCCATGGCCCTGGCCCTGGCTGCTGGTCATGGGTTCCATCGACATCCCGTGGAAGGGAAGGAAGTGTGTGCAGCCAACCAAAATCTGATCATATACAAGCCACCACCCAACTTGCCACCCAGCCATCGTCACCGTCCCCCGCTCCGCGAACGTGTGCTTGGGATTTTGCAAATTTTCGCAATGTCGTGGAAAAACCACTGGAAAAACTGTTTTCTTTGTGCTGATGCTGATGCTGTGCTGGTGTTTGCCTTCACCCTTGTTAGCGGTTTCTGCCATGCGACTCTGCTAAACTGTCAAATGTCAACATGACACTTGGTGGGTTTTGTCAACCAAGAAGAAGCCGGGACAGGGACAGGAGAGCTCGTGTCCTGAGACAAGGAGGGGGCTCCAATAAATCTCAACTGCATGCAAATAATGTATCGTCTGGCGCTTTGAGAGTCTACCGACTCAGATATTTTAACTTCTTCACGTACTCTCCGTCTTCACGAGCTATTAAAGATTTAACGAAATTCGCTGCGTACCCAGATGCAATTGCCGAGGTGCAGGCGAACGTGGACGAGGACGTGGCGAGTGCCACAGTCACACAACCGGAGCCAGGCGCAGAGACGACCAGATTTACAACATACAATTACCGACATATGCCACACATATCCACGGGCAGCCAGCAATGGCAAAGTAATTCACTTTGACTAGCCAGTTGGCCGGCTCTGTTTGGAGTTTGGAGTTTGGAGTCGACCCGCAGTTGGCGGCCTTTGGAGCGGCACAATTTGCGATGCATATTTAGATCAGGCCGCATTATACGGTGTAATCGCTCCACAGACGCTCGCTGCCCCGCTGCACGTTTCTGCAAATTGGAACGGAGCCATGCTGTTGATGGGTACGAAATACTCCCTCTCGACCCTTCTCCTGGCAATCACATCGGCCTCGCATGCTCTGCATTTGTCTTTTCGAATTTAAGAATCAAGCAGTAGTCTTAGTCCTGATATCTCCAGAGAGTTTAAAAAGCCACTATGGGCAATTCATCCACTATTTCATGAGCTATTTAACACCATTTAGGGCGCACATCCGAGGCTCGCGTTCCTTATGGAACCGGTTTCGACCCTTCCTTAACACTTTTAATTCCCCTACAAATTACGACTTAATCAGAAATTGACCCACAGCTCGACTGCGATTCAAAAACGAGCGGAGGGCAACAGTGGCGGCACACAACCGGGGGAACGGTGACAGGCAAAGGTCACCCAATGTCCATGACGACGACGGATTTCGGGCAGCCGACGAGCGACAACAGACTGACCGCACGAACAAATAAATGGACACGGGTCGGCGGTAAAGGTCAGTTTCGGTGTCGCTTTCGTTTTCGTGTTCAGTAGCAGCAACAAAAGGTGGGCAATCATAATAAAAAAGCATTCGTAAAGGGGTGCCGGCTATACGTAGGGGTGAGTGCTGCTGCTGGCGGAGGGACGGCTGGCTACTCAGCGTTATTGTTGTTGGGTTTCCTCTGCTCCTGGCAGCGGTCGCAAATCAATTAAGGCGGCAAGTCATAACGAAAAGCCTCATACCGGTTCCTAGCAGCGGCTGAGTTCGTTGGCTTTTCAGCAGGTTGACCTAGGTCGAATTCAAGCCCGGCCGGGGGAAGTCTGCGAAATCAGCACAGCCATTAAATTAAGCATCCGGAAATAAGCGGAAATGCTAGCTTTCAGATTCCTTTAGCGTCGTCTGGGGTTGGCCAACAATAAAAGAGGCCATCCCTTCAGCAAAAATCAAATTGATAATAATTTGCAAGTAAATAAAGAATTTTATTGGCTCCGTCTTGATATTCTTTCCGCAAAATACGAGCAACTCCACTCCAAATCGTGTGGAATCCCACTTCCCTTCATATTTGTACTTATTTGTAAATAAGAAAGATAAGTCCAGGCGGAATAGAGGTTAAGATATTACACGCTCCAGAACGTGACCAATGCAAATGCATATGAGCCGAAGGAAAGGGGTGAAGAAGTCAACTTAATTGAACTTTGCAGTCCAACGTACTGCTTCTGCGGCCGAGGATTGCAGGAGGGACTTGGACCTGAGCCTGAGCCTGAGCCTGAGCCTGGGCCTGGGCCTGGGCCTCAGCCTTCATGTAGATCATCTGGACAGGGAAACGAGAATAAAAGCTGGCCCTTACACTCTTCAGGTCGCGTGTGTATCGCAGCTGGAGGATCAGCTGCGGCAGCAGCCGGGGTATGGAATTATCGGTCACGTAGTAAAACAAACATTTTATAAGAATGCAATACGTAAGCTTTGTTCGCCATGGAAACCACTCATAATGGATGATAATCGTTTGGGGATTGCACTGGGAGCGGGCACCCGAGAGGAGCATTTTGGCAATGTCGGTGTAGCGCCACTTGGCCATCTTCACAGTCCGTCTGTCTGTCGGGTTCGATCGCGCTGTTCATCGTGTCAGTGTGGGAAACGGTGTGAAGACGAACCTCCGGCACTTTCGTTGCCCCCACGCCAGCCTCTGTCCGGGTAATGTGATTTGACTTTCCTAAGAGGTGATTTAATGTGTGAGCTATGAGACATTCTGGAGCTGCTTAGTTTCGTTGACAAAATGTTTAAAAGGCGTAATGGACTCCGATCTTTGAGCCCGTCTTGTGCGATTTTCCGCAAGATGAAGCCGAAACGAACTCGATCCGGTCCCGGTCCCTTCGAAGAGTCGGATTGGATGACAATCAGATAATAATACCTCCGAGATACACGGGCAATTCCCTTTATAACCCTGAGCCGCTGACAGGCGCCGCATGCTGCCCCCAAGGAGGCGGGGCGTAGGAAGAGAGCTCTCTACTTTGCCGGCGTGCAAATTTATTCTGGGAACAGGAATTTATGACACGCAACTTCGCACACCCGCTGCACGTAAACAAACATACACCCTCGCCTCGCCCTCGGAACAGGCAGCCAATAAACTAAACGACGGGCCATCCCCCTCCAGCAAACCCCCGCAACGTCCTTTCAATGTTTGCAAAAAACGCAGGGAAGGAAAGAATCGGGCTTACCCTAATTTAGTTTGGCTTTCACTTTCATATTCTGGGTTTTTGGCAAACGGCAAACGGCAAACGGACTTTCTCTAGCATCCCTTCCCCTCACCGGAGCAAGTGAGCAGCTACCCCTGCGAGTCAGGGGGTTTTCTATTTCACGTCATCGCTTTGATTGCAATTCAATTGCAAAATTGGCAAAAACATCAATTTCATGCCGCCGCAGAACAATCATCAAGTGCCAAGCCATTACGTAATCAGCGGCAACAATGGCGAGGGTGGAGACAGGGGATGCAGGGGCCGAGACCGAGGGGTGTGACCCAACAAGTATTAGGCAAACATGTTACCCATATCCTAATCCTGCGCCCTGCTCAACGAACCCCATAAAGGATACTTAACTCGACTTTACACAATCTGATTTTCGGCTTGCGAATTTTTCCTTCTGCGTGGCGCATTTTCCGAGTTCGCCAATTTTCCTATCTCCTTCCGTGAGTGGTTGTGCGGGAGAGGGTGGCTTGTTGTGGTTGTTGATTTAGTGGTGTTGTGATTTCGTGGCTCTGCCATTGTTGTGCCCGGGCCTTGTGACGTTTTGTCGTCGTTCTTGGTGCTCAAGGTAACCAGGAAATATTTGATAAACGGTTCAATCGCATTTGCATTAGAATCGGCAAGGAAAAAGTATGTTTCTGGCGGCAGCGAAAGGAAGAGGAGTAGGGGGAGGAGGGATTTGTGAAAGGGATGTTCATTTTGTGCGAATTTCGATCAAATTAGAGGGCCGCAGGCTCGCTCTACTGCCTACTGCCTACTGTGGCAGCGAATTGGCCTAAGGGAAAGGTAATTGTAATTGCAGTTAATTCAGCTTTAATGCCTTTCCGATTTAATGACGTGCCATTTACTAAATAGTTTTCGGTACTGATTTCCACTCAGTGCAAGAAAGTTGTGTACTAATTTACCAGCGACCATTAGTCGAACTCAATCTCTTCAGACCGAGAGTAAATCGCTTTCCCGAGGATAAGTTTTCATCGCCGCATCTCTCGTAACTCGGTAGTTACTTTCATTCACTCAGTATTATGCTAATCTTCGGTATCCCGATGGATGGGGATAACAGAGCAGAACCCATAGGCCCATGTGCAGCCGGCGTCCGTCGGCTTACTGGAGTCCACCCCACCATCGCTGCCGGGGCGATTGAAAATGCTAATGGCAGTGGCACCTAGCGGCCAGCATCGGCCTGCTGTCGCTCAAAAAGTTCCTGCCACCAAATCCAATTGATTTCAACCAATTTCTCAAACTCCTCCGCCAAAGGAGAAAGAAACGGAGAACAAAAAGGAATACGTGCCAGGCGGAAATAAAAAAAGAAGAGAAATAGCAAGAAAATCAATTGAAAAAACTTTTTATTTTCCCGCTGGCAGCGAGGAAAAGTCTCACGCCCGCGACCCACCATCCATTCCATTCGCAATCCCATTCTCCCTCCCCATTCCATTCCATCCCCTATGCCTCTAAGCTTCCGAGCTCCAAGCCGTCCCAGCACTCAGAGCACCAACGGTCCCATACTCGTGCGTCGCATGAGTGACAAAGAAATGGGAAAAATTGAGAACTAAATCCGGCGGTGCGACCAGTCCTTCGACAGCTCGGAGGATTCTCATTGGCCGTTGGGCAACACATGGAACCCGGATTGTCAATGGAGTTGCGTATCCAAATGGGCAGCCTTCAGCTACGTCCTCACCCACATATAATCGTGTATATATGTATATATATATCGCTGTCTATCCCGGTCGGTATATGTATATTGTAGTGGAGGCTGGCGACTGCCGCTTGCAAATGTAGCAAATAAAATGCAAAAGATGCCAAATAAAAAATGACATTTGGATACAAATCGCAACCGGAAGGCGGCGGTGGTGGCGAATGGGCGGATCGGGTCGGGTCGAACGAAGGAAGACGGAGAGAACTTCAATTGAATATTTAATGGCAGCCAACTGCTGCTCAGTTGCTGGGAATAGGGGTGGGATTGGAGCTCCGCATTTTTTCTGCGGTTACGAGACTCCTTCGGTAATCGAAATAGGTTCGTATTGACGACGAGACTTTGGCGCAAAGTAATTAATTTGCTCTTTAAAGCTCAACCTTAATTTCAATACAACAATATATTGATACAAATAACACAGATAATTACTCTAGGACCCTGATAATTTCACGCGCCTCTTTCGTGGAATTTTTGAAGCCTTCGGTGTACCTTAACTATATTGATGAACTCTTCAGAGAAAATCCGACACACGTGCCTCATATCTGGCACGTGACTATTGGAAATTCAAAATTTCCTCTCTCAGATAAATGAAATAAATTCTCTTAAGTGAACAATAAAAGTTTAAAAGTTCCAAATCTCCTAAAATTAAAATTAAAGAAACTGTCCGAATAGCAGTCAATTGATTTTTTTTAAACTTTCGGAATGTAGTCAACATTTGCCCGGAAATTGGTCATTATGTGCAGCGTCTCGGCCAAACTTCACGTGGCTTTTGGTCATTATGGCCGAGAGCACAGAATAAAGAACGAAAATGAAAATATAAAAAACCTTGGGAAACTTGCGCTTTTCTTTTTTCCGGGAGTCCATTGTGCCGGGGCAAGACGGCGAGGAGAGGCAGTGCAGAGGAAAGCGAAGAAAATGCCATCCAGGCGAACTGTTGTTCAAAGTCAAGGCGAAATCTTAAAGTAATAAAGTAGCCGCCATCGCGAGGTCAGTGCCGGACCTGGTCAAAAGTGTGAATGACCTTAAAGTGACCCGCTTCCAGCTCCGCATTGCGGCCGAGTCGGTTTCTTCAGCGCTTTAACTTCCTCGTTGCCAGATCCAGGACTTGGCCTTGACTTGAATTAAATTAAACTTTTTTCGGTCCATCTCTAACATTTTTTCTTTCCATTATTTGATTGTCAACTGCATTGCCTTTGTTGAACCCTTTGCCTTTGCCTTTGCCTTTGACTGCGATATTTCCGTTAGTGAGGCACGCTCCACTCAAAAGTACTTTTAAATAATTTGAATGCTTTGTGAAACCTTTGGGGCTTTCTAACTAAAGGGGATCTCTCATTTCTCGTCCTTTGCGAGGAGTTCTTTGAGTAGTGGCACAAAGTCGAGTGCTTGGTTGCTGTAACGTCAATTAAAGGCCTACACTCCGGCTATCATTTGCGTTCAAGCCGCAGCTTGCAGCCTTGCATCCTGGACCAACGTGTCGTATGCGCAATTTGTACAGCACATAACTCATACGTAGTGTGGGCATCCTGCTCACTCTCACTCACATGCGGACACATGGCCAAGCGGTTCCAGTCAATCGTCTTCGAGCCGGAGAACACTCGTACATGTGCAATGTACCAGCATGTACATAAGCAATGTGGGAGGGCAAAGGTACGAACGGGTACATAAGGATGCAGTCGTATGTATGATTTTGTGGGCTAAATAAACCTAAACATGCTGGCAGAGAACTCATTCGTTTCCCATTCGTCGCTTCGTTGGGAGACCCGGCAACACATTAAGTTCAAAGCGAATGGATGAGAGTTAAAATGAGCCACACACATACACACACAGGGCAAGTGAGCATAAGTACGCAACGAGTACAGAGAATAAATCACACGAAATGCGAATGGAACGAAACGAAACCGAAGCACTGTACCAAACAGTCGCTTACATACACACACACACATACACACACATTCACTCTTTCACCAGGCAGCTTCTGCCCACCGCAACCCACTACCCACCGCTCTCCTTTCCCCTCGCCCAACGAGAGGGGGAGCTCTAACACAAGCAGCGACGACGACGACGTCGCTTAAAAATCCCACAACAGTGGAAAGCAGAAAGGGGAATGGAATTCCGCTGAGAAAGAAGAAGACAGGGGAATGGAAGAGGGGAGAAGACACACAACCAGAGACATGCAGACGACAAAAAAGGCGGAGTCTAAAAACTGGGGAGCAAAACAAGTACAACAGCAAACACAACAGCAACTGCGTCAGCTGAAAAAGGAAATAAAAAACATATAAGACTCAGACACACACACCCTCCCACACATACATATATACCTCTATGTGTATTACAGCGCCAACTCGTGTGCAGCTAAATAACAACAACAACAATCGCATGTATATGAGTGTGTGTGTATCTATATGTGAGCAGCTCTCTCTCTCTCTCTTTCTGTCGTTGGCGCCCGCTCTTTCTCTCTTTCTCTCTTTCTCTGGAACGAAAAAAGTGTGGAGCAAAAAAATGAAGCGAATACCGAGCCAAAGCCGAGCTGCGCAGTCGGCAGCGCCGCTGGCGCCTCAGCCGCAGTCGCCGTCGCCGTCGACGCAGCGTGTATGACGAATACAACTCGCAACTCGCATTGCACACTCTCATACACACTCATACGTGGCCGGTGCTGGTAGCCAGAGCCCGAACTTCGGGTCCAGAGAGGGAGCGGATGCGGGGGCCGTGGAACGGAGAACGGAGGACGGAGCAGAGATGATGACGATGCCTGATTCGTACATGAGTAAATATGCTTACATACGAATGTACCTCTATGCGCACGTGTGTGCGAAAACATACCATACATATATATGCATGTACATCCATACATACATCATGGGGAGGTGCATGTGTTTTTCAATTTATTGCTGCCGAAGGAGTGGACCCAGGCAGGGGGCACGTGGAGCCTTAATGAATGATGGAAACGGAAACGCAAAAGGAGCGTCCCTCCCTATCCCACTGCACTGCGGCGTTGAACTCATAATAGAGAAATGGGTCCCTAAAAAAGGGTATACAAATTCTGCTTAAATCAAAAATAAAAAATTAATAAGAAGCCCTGAGATATTAAAGTGTGAGTTGTATTTTTTGGTTACATTATTAAAGTCCCAAGGAGAGGCACAGGATTATTAATTTCTTTGGAAAGAGGGTCGAATATTTAGCCATTGGGTTATTTGAATTAAAAAGAGTTTCCAAGGATATTTTTGGATAATTTTTAGCGTGTGAAATAACAAAAGGATGGGCCAGCCAAATAGTGAAATATGCTATTTAAAAGGCATTAAACCATTTCTGGACACACACATGCCAAAATGTTTACTAACGATGTTGGTCTAATCTATGGTACCTGATCCCATATACTGTGCTTATTCCCAAAATCAGGTAAATAAATAATATTTGTTTAAAATATGCATACGAAGAGCTCAAGCCGATAAGCCGCCTCTATTCCGGCTCCTTTCCATGCTGATTTTGGCGACAAAACGCGGCTAAAAGCAAATTGCGCAAATACAAAACGGAAATGTTTCCATCAGCAAACGAGACGGGGTAAGGGCTAGGAAGCGAGCCCTTTTCGCCGCGGCAGGACACAGAACGCAGAGGGACAGGCCCAGGCAGAGAGAAAATAAATTAAAAATCTGACTTAATGCGCAACAAAAAGAATGGCGAAAATCTGTGCATTTGTAAGAGGAAACAAAATATCCCCAAACATAATATGCGAGCGGAGAACGGGAGAGCTTCTGTGAAATAGGAGCAACGGGCAACGGGAATGGCACTCTGTCCGGAGCGCATTCCAGTTCGGAGACTCAGTGGAAGTCCAAGCTCGCCGACGACGACGGTCTGTCTGTGGAGAAAAGGCACTCGAGTTTGGCTCAAAGAGACAGCGCGCACTCGTGCGAGAGAGGAGCTGTGGGAGCAACTTGAGTGACTTTTGAGCGGCCTCTCGCAAGTCGGGAGTATCAGTGCCCGATGTGAGTCGGTCTCCGCTTTTATTTATCTGCCGATTTCTTATGTGCCGGGAGGACATAGGACACCATGTAGTGAAAGGGTTAAAAACCTGTGATCTCTCCAGACACCCCCACTAACTTTCCCCCTTTTCACTTGGCCATAGTTAAGCGTAGAACTTTTCTTGTCTGAATTATTGATTAATTTTCTCGGTTATTTAAGCTGATATGTTGGGTAGACAAAGACAAGACCAGCGTATTCTTTCTTGGCACTGCCACCTCTGGTTACCTTTAAAGTGTAAAGTCTTTTTAACCCTTAATGCCGGGAATTAATTCACAGTCATTACACCTGACTCGGTCCTCGATACCCGTTACGCTACCGCCTAACCTTTAAATGATGGTTTCTCTGCTGCCTATTTTGGGCTTTGAATGATTCTCAGTGATTTTTCACACAAATCAATGTGCCCGCCCCTAAAGCACCCGTCCCTTTCATCTTCACCTCGTAAAAGCCTAATTGATAATTTTACTTTAAAACATCATTATCGTCATTTGCGAGGGAGGACGACTCTCGCCCGTCCCTTAGTCCTGTGCTATGCAAATCAATCAGCCTGGCATTTTGGCCAAATTAATTTCAGACATTTTTCTTCCCTCGAAATTAAATGTGAAATGTTTGCACCCCGCACAGGTCGCCACTGTTTCGAAAAATTAATTAAATGATTAGCGTACAGCCCGAGATCTTTGCCATTTTGTTTAGCCTTATAAATGAGTAGTTTTTACTCATCGAATACGTTAATAGAAGCCGCCAATTCAGTCATTTAGCACTGGTTTTATGCATACTTAGTAAACACCGCGAATAACCCAAGTAATGGAGTTACTTACGTAATAATCCATATCCATATCACCCCGAACAGTGAGTAATATTTACCGCCCACACCAATAAGAGCCGCAAACGTGCCTCTGATCGCGACGATTGATCGTTTAGCAGGGGTTACCACCTACTTGGGTGCCTGTACTGCACTTTTCCACATTTTCTGTGGCTTCCAGGCATGGCGAGGTGTTTTCCTGCGCCGAACAGCGATTTGTTGCCTTCACCCCTTCTATACCCTGCCAAGGGGACTAGCCTGAGCAATGTGTGTCTTTGCTATAGAGCAAATGTAGCGACATTCCGAATGGCCATATGTATTATGATCGCATTTCTAGGGTATAGCCTTTGTCGCTACAACTGACCGTTTCTTACCTTAGTATTCTCTTTTCTAAGGTACGTTCAAGTCATTGTTTAATTTATGACTTTGCCGATATTACGCTGGCTGGTAGATGGATCAAAAGGAGCTATTTTGCTTGTGCTTTTAGAATTGGCTATTTCGTAGCTCCATTGATCGCGCTGCCAAAAAATAGCCACTCTCTGTGTGAACTCATTTGCTAATGATGCACTGATTTGTTTACCATTTGAACTTAACAAATCGCGTCTCGCCTCTCAGAGCTCAACGATGGAGCGCCATCGATGGAGTCTGTCTGGCCGGAAAGAATGAGAGGAGAGAAGGAAACACTTTCAGAGGACTATGATTTATTTGGAGCACTGGCAAGCGAGACCTCGTTAGGGCCGTCGAAGAGAGAATAAATGAGCACAGACAGAAGCTGCAGATGGAGACGAAGACGGAGCTGCACTTGGTCAGGGATAGGGATAGGGGTTGGGAACCGAGTGCTCCGAGATCAGAGCTTGCAAAATCGATTCTGGCACCAGCGAGCGGTTGGACATCTCCGACGCTCCGCTCCAGCACCGCTGGAAGTTCGTTAGCCGAACGACTCGCGAGCCGTTGTCTTGGGAAATCTTGTCCAGACGGCAAATTTAGCTGTAAAATGTCATTTCGTGCAGACAAGTTAACAAGGCAAATAATAATGTTGACGGGTTGCATGGACCCGATCCCAATAACCGAATAACCGAAATCCCAGCCTGCCCGGTCGGTCAACTGGTTTACTGGGTCAATCTGATTAGTTTGAGGAACCAGCAACCAGCTCTTAGTGTCGAAACTTATTCGCGTAACAATAAATTATCGTCGGCGATTATGAGATCCCTTCCTCTGCGGTACGTTGAACTTTCTGTTGACATTTGAATCTGTCTAATTACCGGCTAAAGTTCAACCCCAGTCCGATGATAGATCAATAGTAGACACGCCACAGATACGTAGATAGCATCGCTCCAAGCGATTCAATTCCACGCTTCGTTCACACACAGTTCTCGAAAATTTCTCACACTGACGGCCCCCTCCCCCGCCTCGGCAGCAACAATGGGTGAAAATATAATAGACACATTATAAGTCCAGACAAAACAGACAAATGCCCAAACTACGATTCGTCAATTGTATTCAAATTCATGCAAATGGGCAGCGCCCTCAGAGGTGGCGCAGCAGCAGCAGCAGCAGCAGCAGCAGAGGAAGATCAGAAGAAGTCGTTCCCCGTTCCCGCTCCAGTTCCAGCTCCAGCTCCAGCTCCATCTCACTACCAGTAACGTGCCATGAAATTGATCTTCACACTTGAAACAATTTGAAAGCGCTCACATGCTGAGCCCTGGGCAGGCGCAGCCCGGCTGTTGTCTTCGCGGTCCGAGCGTCCGAATAAGCCATTTCGAGTTCAGTTCGGATCGTTTTCGTTTTCGGCGGTTGTTTGCCTTTGCTCGGCCAGCTCCGCAGATCCGTTGATCCGTTGATCTGCTGATCTGCTGATCTGCTGTTAAGCTCGATTAGTTTCTGCTGAGCTTTGATCAGCGCATATGTCTGATGGGAGACGTCTGCTCTTTGTCTTCGTGGCTGTTGCTGTTGTTGTGGTCCTGAGCCGCTAATCACGCGTGCAACATGCCGCAGAGCCACAAAGGGTTCACCGTTCACCGGTCGACGGATAAGTTGGCTGCTCTGGCTCTGGACCTTTGTTTGCCGAAAATTGGAGTTGCGAGAAATGTGTGTCAGCTACTTTCCTCCCACAGCGCAGAGAGTGGCCAAAAGTGGCTGGGATAAACGGATCAGTTGGTGCGATCTGGTCTGTTCTCTGTTTATATTGGCTATGCTCTTCCGGGAGAGCTGCTCCTAAGAGTCTACCTCGCTTCAAACGCATGTTGATGCGCCGATAAAGCGAGTCCGATAGGCGAGTAAAGCGCCAAATGGCTGGCCAAAGACCACGACCTGATCTGGGTGCACAAATCGGTTGTGGCATGATGAAGGCACCAGCTGACGAACCTCGGGGAAGACCAGCGCCGACAATTAGAATGAAATTTGGTGCTGGGCGCTCGCTTCGCCGGGGTTGCATCTGCATCTCATCTAACTAGGAAGGCTGGCCATGACCACATTGTGCGTCACGATGCGGCCCCCGATCGAGATCTTGGCCGCGACTCGACTGGGTATTCTTGACTCCACTCACTCACACTCACACTCGCACACGTGAGGAGTCGACGTCGACTCCCTTCCCTCCGGTTTGATACGTCGGCGTGGCCGATGATGCTGCTGATTCGGATCTCCTAGTTTCTATGTTCTGATCTTGATTTCGATTTCAGCGACATGCATTGTTGGTGGGTTCTTGTTTGGTTGCCGGAGCTGGTGCTGGTGCTGTTCCTCCGCCGGCGACGACTCCCTGGTGCGGCAGCTGCAGCTTCAACTCTGAACTTGCAACAAATTCAAGCGCCAAATTTGAATGCCCACCACGACGATGAAGATGATGATGATGATTGGGCGCACCCGGCGCAGGGGAGGATCGGGCTAGTAGGGCCACTGCTGCATTGCTGCAGGAGGAGCGTCGGAGCGTCGGAGCGTCGGAGCGTGTTGTGTATGCGATCGGTTGGCTCCGAGATCTGCTCCCAGAGCTCCCAGAGCACGGCGCGGCTCCCTTCTCTCATTGTACCATTTTCCTTTTCGTATGACACGACAAGCATGATCTTGTTGCGGCAGTTGTTGTTGTTCTCCTAGTGGCTGTTTCTGTTAGTAGATCACTTCGCTCTTTGTGTGGCTTTATCAGTCGAGACAAGCGCTACGTTTATTGCTGCAGGAGTTGGAGTTGGGCAGGAGTTGAGTTCAGTGCAGTTCCTCGCAGACTTGCAACTCCACCTACACCGAGGCACTCCCACTCCTCGCCACCCGAGCCTCTCCCGCTCAGGGGCTGGCCCTCTTGACCACGTGATCACGATTTATTTGCTCGCCTTGCATTGCTGCGGCTCTTGTTGTTGTTGTTTCCGTTGCTGTTTGTTTGGGCCTAAATACCCCGCGTGTTGCTGCTGCTGCTGCAGCAGCCACTGCAACTGTTGCCATTGCCGTTGCCGTTGCCGTTGCTGCTCCCGTTGCTGCCGCAGCCCAAATGCAATGTGTTCGCGTCCCGAAACATTTCCCGTTGCGCAGTTTGATCGCATTTTTATTATAGTCTGGCAGCATGGGGAATCGATAATTTACCTGGCTGGAAAGAGCAGATAATAAACATACATCTTCCTGAGCCTGATTTCTTTGGTGGCCCTAGAAATCACTCATCCGTCAAGTAAAATAAGCCTAAGCACTAGGCTGCTACATGCCATTATCTTTGAAAACGTCTATAAGGTCCGAGTTATATAGTAACTGACAATGAATTAGGGCTGGTTAAGGGTAGTTGAAAAGCTAAGACTATGGCTTGACCAAATTGAATTGTTGTTGTTCGGATGTTAAACATATAGACTTTGCAGCAAAATTATAATATAATTACTTTGTTCAACCTATTATACATTTTAGTAAATCGACACATTTTTGTTTTTTGTTCTTTATATAACCTATTGACACTTGATTTGAATGATCACGAAAATAGGGATTGTTACCATTAACCATTACCTATTAGAATAAGCCTTCTTATGTAACCTTATAAGGATTTATAACACTGGGGTCCCTTAGTTTCGTAGCTGTTCTAGTTCTGGGTATAACATTCCGTATGACCATACATTAAAACAATGGAGTCTCCGCCCCGTTAATTAGATGCAAAAATAAATTAAAAATTTACTTACTAAATTACAGCCTTGTTAATGAAACTCAAATATTCCACAACCTTTCCGCATCATTGCTCATCCAAAACCAGCTGGAAGCCCAATTAGCATTCAGCCTCCATATAGAGTACTTCTCAGCTCCACTTGCAATCAGATGATACTTGTAAGACTCGTACAAAAACAGGCAATAGCATGGCCAATTCGGCCAAGATCCAATCCGGACATTGACAGCAGCCGCAAAACCAGTTCAGATGGCTCCTTGCTGTTTTTGCTGTAGTTGGCTGTCCGACGCGATCTGTCGAGGCAAATGTCGGTCATAATATATTTCTGACCAATTAGAACGAAAACTAATTGCTCAAGAGCCAACGGGGAAGACCGCTGACCAATTAGTCAGGCCAACAAAACATTAACCACGACGAAGTCGATAGAAGAGCCAAAGAGAGAGAGAGAGGTCTGCGATCGCGGAGAGAGGCTTCGAGCCGTCTGCCATGTGGCCGAAACCAGTTCCGAGACCCCTGAAAATTGGCCAACCAACCAGGGATCTCGAAAAACGCTCAAAACACACGAAAACCACACAGAAAGCTCGGGTCGCAGCTCAATACGAACTGGTCGAGCGGCTCCGGCCGATTTTAGCCGAGCCAAGAAAGTCAGTTGCTGGCCAAACGCGAATTTAACCTGACACGCAGGCGCATAGTCCAACTGGAACCGATCCGTGTCGTAATGTGAGCAATATCGTAACGGCATCGAAGGTCCACTCGCCGTCGGAAGTCCCGTCCATAAACTAATCAGAAAACGACCATGTGCAGTTGGGGAATTAAAGTTATAATGCCCAAATAAAGTTAATGCAAAAAGCATTTAGCATCTCGCAAACCTGGACACCCCTGAAGCCCAGAAATAAATTAACTTCGAACTCACGCGAATGCAAATATATATATATCACAATTGGAACGTTGCCTGGGCTAACACTTAATTGAATTTGGAATTTAGAATCTCTCATTTAATAAATTGTAATGTAATTAAAAGTGGGCAACAAAAAGTTGGGAAAAATTGCCAGAAACGCCCCGTGTGTCTTTGTGAGGGCCACCGACTGAGGTATTTGCGATATTTGCATAAGTTCACATCGCAAACAGATAATAAGAATCGCGAGTATTTTTCCATACTCAAATTAAATTAATTTATAAATACTTCTTAATTGAATCTTAATGGGCCCTGGCGGCAAAAGAGCCCCGTGTCGATGTTTCAATGAGCACCTTCAACTTGGCCAGTTCTTGAATATTCTATGCGGCTTTAACTCGAAGGTAAGTTCAATTAGTTGTAGCTAAGAGGTTAAGAGTTCGAGCTCTCTGCACTCTGTCCCTGACAATAAACTTCTGTCGTAAGATATGCGCAACACGCGAGGCAGAGCTGCGAATATTTAAAATAGTGGGCGGACGACTGATTTAATGCAGAAGGTTCTCAACCAATAACACGAGCTACCATCCTTGGGTTTCACTTTTCCAAATTGCTGAAATGGTTGTGGGATCTTAAGCTACAATAGCATGGACCGAGACTTATGAATTCTCATATTCCCCCACACGTCAACAAGTATCTGCAATCAAGAGACCCAGATAATTGCCAAAAAGCAAAACCTCTCGGGTGGTGGTGGCACATAGACAACATAGACTCTTGGCTGCCATGACAGCAAATGTCGAAGTCCAGAAATAAGGTTGAATCCGAATCCGAGGACTATGCAGGGGGCTCCTCGGCTCCCCGGCTCCCCGGCTCCCCGGCTCCCCGGCTCCCTGGCTGGGCTGGAGTAGGAAAGACATCGACAAAGCGAACAATGCGAGTTCGGGTGAACCAGACATGGATAGCACAAAACGTCATATCCGCAGGGAATTGGCAACAATTACTAATAACAAAAACAATAAAAACCAACAGCAACACACAAAAAGGTTATCAAACTGCTGAAATCAAAACAAATCGCACAGCGAAATGAAGCAATAAAAGCCAAGCGCCGGCATTCGTTTTGGATTTCTGCTTTGGCCGCCGCTTCTGTGGCCCAGGGATATGCCAGGATACGACATGTTGATAGTGGGTTTGGTTCGCTCTCCCAGCTTTTTGTCCACTTGCCAGATGCCGCTGCAGACGGAGACTGGATCCGGGAGTCGGCCAGAAACAGTAGCCAACCTCCGTTGCGAGAGGCAGATTCACTCCAGATACGTGTTGAAGGGGCCGTCCTGGGGGCGTGCATAAATTTATTGCACAGTGAAAGTGCTCGAGTGCTCGAATGGGGCTGGCGTCAGATGGGCAGCTTAAAGTGATGACAATTGTGGGAAAGATTCGTTTTGTCGTAGCAGTGCCTCATTTTAAATTTCCCCAAAACTACGAAGGCATTCGGATTATCATTAGCCACCATTACTTGATGCCTATCGAACGCCAAGCACCCAGCACCCACAGCAGACAGAATCCCTTAATGAGACGACCAGATTCTTTATCACTGGGATCTTGTCTAATTTCGATGATTATCCGGCGCTTCCGAAACAGAAGCACCTCCTCCCGTCGGCCCATCTCTGCGCCAGACTGACCTAATTTTCGGTGTGTAGGGGGATTAGCCGCCCCTGTCTTGCGGTCACTAATAGTGTTCCGTCGCTGCTCGCCTGGAACCGCAGGCTGGGCCCGAGGGGAATATCCTGCGAAGCGACTTTGCCTGCCCCGGAATGCCCTGCCCTAGACGATGGTAATCTTAACTTTTGCTGCTAAAGGATTTTTGCATTCTCTGATGCTGCTAATGTTTATTTGATTTCGCTTTTGTCTGGCTGCAGCAGGAACTGGGACAATGCACACTCGGCCGGGTCACGGCGCAGGCTGGCTAATCCCGGCGCTAGGATAATCCTCTATTTGTGCGTGGCTCAGTCACAAGTCTAGACAATGGTCAGCGCCAGGCATCTCGATAAGCGTAATTTGTTTCCAATTGCGATCACCCAACGAGCGTGATGATGATGCAATGACTGTGCTTGACATATGTGGCCGGCCAGCATAGATTACCCTTGGCCATTTCTAGGTTTTAGGTCAGCAAAAGTCTTCCACTGCCCCCGGCAGACAACGGAGGAACAATGGACCACACCGCGGCAGGCAGCGAGTCGCTGGTAGGATCGCTGGCCAAGTAGCAAAGTTAAGGTCTCTGCTCTTGGTGTGGCCTAGGGATGGACTCGTGATTGGATCGTGACTCTGAAAGTTGACTCTGGCACTATGAGCAGTATCCAATGAATATGGGAAAGAAACTGGCTAGTTCCCACATCCAACGTGATGATCATCTCACTCCCCCTTCCCATCCTACAGAATATGACGCCTTGGGCATTTGAATATTGAAGTCGATGTCGATGTCGATGTAGATGTAGATGTCGATGTGGTCGATGTGGTCGATGTCGATGCCATGCAGCTGGCTGCGCAGCGATTTCAATAATGTTATACAAACAATAAAGCCATTTGAGGGGCTGTGGCTATAAATAAATATTATTTTACTTATTTTAATTCATTTTTCATACTCGTACGATTAGGCCGAGCCTGGCATTTGCACAGCTCTTCTTTGTTGGCTAACAGAGCCATCAATTGTCCAACATCGTTCGGTTGTGATCTGCCCGATCCCAGTCGGGGGATCCATTGTTTGGAGTTGGAGTTCGCTGCACGTGTGGCGGGCATAAAACTGTGCCTCACATATGAGCTGGAGCTGGGGAGTGGCCATTCTTGGTATTGATAGCGAGGCCCCACAGCCTTGGCACAAAACGGAGAGTAAGGCGGCGCCTTGGTGAAGGTTGTGGGGAAAACGTTGAATTAACTTAGAGTGCCTGCAGCAGATCTGACCGACAGATCTGGGCAGCCAAAATGTTACACATAAATACAGTGTTTACCGTAGATCTTAAAGTGGAACCTTTATTTATTCGTTTGTGGTTTCCATTTTTTTCTGCGAAGCTTCTAACCTGGGGACCAAACTTTAATTGCATTTTGCTAATTACAAATATGAGTCCATTAAAAGTTTTTCAGTCGTATTTCCAATTAGTTTTGTGAGCAATCTAAAAGTTTCTTCCAAGCTAACTTAGCATACAAAAACACAAGTTGGAATGGCTATTTGGTGAAGATGAGACTATATTTCTGACTTTGTGCGCCGTTTCAACGGATCAAATTGTTGTTTATTTCAATTCTTTAATTTTCAACTTCGAAAACCATATTTATTTCGCATAGTATTGATACTGGCCTTTATTAAATTTGATTACTTACTTCTAACCGACCCGGAATTTAAAAATGAATAGATTAGAAGCTGACAATTGTGTGTATTCTCAATGTGCGCAAGGAATTCTAATTTCACTTTAAGAAGAGACCAGATTTAATCATATCTCCCAACATCTCTGCCCAGTGAAGTCTCAGGTACAAGTACGTTAACATGCACAAAAGGCGAATTTGGGAGGCGGAGGTACACCTTTAGTTGCAATTAAAAACAATGAGTGACCATTGTCCGAAAGAGAATAACTGAGAAATAACTGAGTGAAAAGCAAGATAGGAAGTCCAATAGGAGACAGCGCCTAGCAGCATTCGGTATAATAGAATAAAAGAAAGACATTATAGTCACACAACAGTAGCGCAAATAAAGAGGAACCCCGGCTGAAAGATGACGCCCCAGAACTCCTCCCCCTGCCGATGTGAAAAGAAATTCGAGTGGACAGGGCTCTCCCGGGGTACTGGAACTGGGCACCGATAATATCACTTTAAGGTGATTCCCAGCGCATATTATGACAGAGATAAACATCGCTTAAAGCGGCCGAAGGCGACGCTGGCGACGCTGGCGACGAGTGACCAACTTTAAAGGCCGCTCTTGGTACTCGCAGAATGTAAATTCACCTCGAAACATTTTTTCTTCGTCTGCCGAAGGAAAGCCGAAAAAACTGCAGGAAAATGGAGGAAAGAAAAAGAAAATACCAGAGTAATAAGAAGAACAACTTTCGGACAATAAAGGTTAACTTAGGAAAGTTGTCCGCCGCCGCCGCCGCCGCTCCGCCGTCGCCGTGCTGGTCAGTTGTTGGCGGTGCCGACGACCGCGCGAATCGATTTTTATCTCGACGATAAGAAAGCGGCGGGGGCGCCCTGGCCGCGGAACACGGAACTATGTGCCCAAGTTAATGAGCCAGCCCACAAGTCACGGCCCGGTCAACTTTCTTAAAGGGAAGACGAAATTTAAATTAGCCCAGACAGCAGTTTTGTAGAGTCCGGGACCGGGCCCGCCACGAAATGTATGCTCATGTGTAGGCATATGGGACGGGGAGACACCCGAAATAAGAAACTAACTGGAGTTATAATTTAAGCGTGTGAAAAACCCATTGAATTGTGTGAAAAACTTAAAGATTTCCTTTGTAGTTCTTAAATGTGTTCACATTTGAGTTCGCAGCCAGTGCGAGTGCGAGTGCGAGGCGAGCTGCGGGGAACTGGGACTGGACTAGTAATCAGAGAATAGTGTGGGACTATGGGAATGTGTAGTTAACTGTATAAGTAATGCTCAGGCTAGAATGCGCAAGAGCGTTCGGGGTTAATGTGTGTGAATGGCCAGGTAGGGCCCCAAATAAGCCATCGAGCTGCCACATTTCCCGGCGACTGGCTCGAAGGAGTAGTCATTATTTGCATTATAAGCGCTGCTATAATGAGTGCATCGCATATGTTAGTCACGCCGACAACAGTGTATCGTTGTCTACCTAGGGATGGGGAAGTACATAAGCTGCTCGTCTCGAGGGGCCGGGGGACTGGAGCCCCAATGGGGATGGGCTTGGCTGTGAGACTGAGACCCCATTGGGGGAACGAGCACCGAGCGAGCGAACGTATGGATGGGCGCTTAACTCTAATATGAGCACAGCGGGTACATTATATGGGCTGTGTGCGTACATACATACGCAAACATTCGATAATACGAGCGAGCTCCTACGTTTATGTATGTACATATATACATATAGCGATGTAAAAGTGTGTCTCTGCATGTACCGATTGTGGAAAATCAGCAGCGGCAGCGACAACGACAACGACGAACTTTTTCGTGTGGGCGGCGAACGAGGAAAAAAGGAAAACACCGCCCGTGGAAAACTTTGGCTCACACGCGGGAGCGAGATAGATGACGATAACGATGACGACGACGCCGAGCAGATACGATGGCTGGGGTTGGCAAGGGGATAAAAGGGGAGTAGCCGTGCACGGTTACGAGAGTGTGTGTGCGTGTGCGCAGCGCCAGTCGATGAATAATGGTGGGGAAACTGGGCTGGAAGAGCCCCGACGGCGAGGCGGAGGGTGCTGCCCACGCACCCAGCGTCCCCTGATGAGTCCGAAAACACTTGTGGTGCCCAGCAAGTACATCGGCGGGATGGGAGAGTCTTAAATATTCCCTTAAACTTGCCGCGTTTTCTTAGCCTGCTCGGGGAACGACTTTCACTTTCCCTCCTTTGTCGCCTCATAATGAACTAACCGAGAGGAGTGTGCGATAGGGGCCGGCCAAATAACTTAGTCAAGAATTTAAGGGGGCAGTTTATTATACAGATAATATTGCTCAGGAGAATAAAAATTAAAATGGAAAAGAATCCCTTACAAGTAGTTAACCACTTACGACGTGATTTTTACCACGTGAAAGGCTGGACAAACTCATTAATGACAATAGATAGAAATGAAGATCAGGGACGAATGCGAGGGGAGCCAACAAAGCGACAGTTAAAAATTACTACGCAATCGCTCCAAAAAATGCCATCCCAGTTCCTTGCGAGACGAAGTACAAAGAATGTCTGGAGTTGGCTAATAAGAAGTAGCAGAACATGGAGTATCCTAGGCAGAAGAAATTAATGAAAATATCTCAGAAAGGCGGAGAGGAGAAAGCAACCACCGAGCCCCCGAATGTCCACATATCCTTAACCCACCCCCGCCTAAATCGTTATTTGTTTCCATGCCCAGGAAGTTATTTAAAAAACTCGCTATTGTCTTTTGAGCTCAAATTTCAACTTAAGACAAACAAGGAAGACGGACATGACAGGCGCGTGGTGGGGGATTGGGGGATTGGGGGATTGGAGGACGGCGTTGCGAGCAAGGACATGGGCATGGGAAAAGCCCTGGCAACGGTATCTGGTTCTCAAGTAGATGCCGTCCAGGGATAATGCTAGGAGCAAGACAGCTGCTCTCGGACGAAAAATGCTTTGGTAAACAATATTAATGAATAAACTGAGATAGTGGTACGCAGAAAGAGCGCCAGAAAGGCGTACGGAAACAACTTCAGCTATGCCAACTGTCTAGCGAAATTGCTCAGATGATACGGTGGGGAAAAGGGGCTATGCTGAAAATGAAAATATATTTAATAACGAAAAGGAATAACGCAAAAAAGTGATAACATGAGAATAACTGGTCGAAGGACAATTGCACGCAACACACAGCCTCCATGGTGCCGCTCTTTTTATCCTGATATAGTATATGCAGTCCTTCTTATGGAACTCGGTTAGACATCATTCACTTGCTCTGTTTTTGTCAGTTCCAATTTCAGTCCTTAGCCTGGTCCTGGACACATTCAAAATATCCTGACCAGGCTCGCCGCGGAGGTTGACATTGTCAACAGTTGCAAAATGAAAATGGCGTTGACGGCGAGAGCAGCAAGTGACTTTTTGTACCCAGGACTCCTAGATTAAAAAGGGAATATTAGGTACATGAGAATTTTTGTAGTACATTTTTTTCCGTCAGTACCACTAGCAGTTCACTTCAACAAAAAATTAATTATTAAGTGCTGGACGCAGTCCATAAAAAGAAAGCAAGGCATTTAATGAATTTAGTATCGGCTATTCCATAGTCGGGATACTCGACTTTGGAGTACCTAGTGTTCTTACTTCGCCTATCGCCGTTGTTGTTGATGTTTGCCATGCATATCCTTATTTCTAGCCGTTAACGAGGGCGTCAGAGGCGGCAGCGGTGCGTCCACTTGGGCCACACGGAGAAGCTCTCGTTCCCGGAAACTTTTCTCCGCCTGGCAGTGGAGGAAAGCTGGGGTCTACGTGCCTGCGCTGCATCAGCCACGGTGCAGCCCCAAATCCCGCCACCTCCTGCCCTTCGTCTCCGTCTCCGTCTCCGTCTCCGTCTCCGTCTCCGTCTCCGTCTCCGCCTTGTGGAGGCCATCTCTCACTACCCGGCGAAGCGCTCGCTTGTTGCTTTTGACTCCCCGGCGTATTTCTTGGGCAAAGTTTTCTCGCGCTTGCCGTCTCGCTCCCTGGTTGGACCTGTCTTTGTCTCTCCCGTTGGCCCCTCAGTCGACTTCCTTTTTATTTTCTTTTAATCATATTTAATTTTTCATTCTCGGGCTCGAGTTTTTTCATCCATTTTTTCTCTTCTCTTCCTGCTTTTCTGGCGCGTTTCCTCGGTGCTGCTGAGCAACCTGCTGCTGATTTCTGGGCGCCTGTTCCACCGCTGGACTTGGCCGGCCATCCAGCTGCCACAGCCACTGTCTCACTTGGGTCTTGGCCGCGTTGGGTCGCCTCCACCGGTGGTCAAGCTGTATTTACACTTGTAGCGCATTGATTTTTTCAGTCTCCTCTTCGCCTCTTTCTGGCACTGTCCGTTGAGTAATGGCTTTGTTTTTTAAGGGCTTTGTTTTTATGCGTTTTCTTCTGCAGACATTTTTTCTTGCTTCTCCCCTTGTCTTCGCTTGTCAACTTTTGGCCAGACTTCTGAGTTGGTTGGCAGGTGGCGGTGCTGCCAGAAAGAGGCGGATGACCAGCGTCTGTGGCCAAATTTTTTTTCTCTTTTCCTTGGCATGTCGTCCGACTTTATCGGAAACGGCTTACATGTCTTATAACTCATGTATGGAACTTGTAGATAGATAGAGACATAGATGAATTGCTTTCCGAAGGGTTGAAGGCGAAATAAGACATCACCAAACTCGGCTTAGAAATTACATGAGTTGGAAAGGGTTGTGAGCCACCGAGAAATAAAGGGCTCCGTTGAGATACCACGGCCACCTGATATCTCGTTAACATGCATCAATAATGACCCAATCCCAAGAGCATCATCCCCTCCTCCGTTCGCTAGCCCCTTGGCGCTAAAGAAGTTACTCGCAGATAGAAGCTCTCGAAACACGCTCCGCCGAGCCACTGGCAACGGACAGCGGACGTCGGCCAACTTGTGAGCTCTTAATTAGTAAATGCCGGCCATTATGGCGGCTCCATCGGTGCCTTCTCCGCACTCCGCACTCCGCACTCCACAGTCCACAGTTCACAGCCCGCCCCAGCACCGCCCACGCCCTCCACAGAACATCTCGAGTGGCAAACAGACCAGAAAGCTCCTTCGCTTGGCGGGACTCGTATATAACCCATACAAAGGGAATTTCATACATTTCATAATTATCAGGCGAGTCAAGAACCCCTTTATCACAAGCAGGCGCACCTACAAGCGCTCCGCGCTACGCGCTCGTTGCTCCTGCTCCTGCTCCTGCCATCCACCACACCCCCAAGGACCTCCCACACCTCCCACGGAAAGCCCTCTATGTGCTCGGCCAAAGGATAACGAAGGAGAGAGAGGAGTGGGCAGAGAGAGAAAAAGGGCTCATCTCCTGCCCCTGCCCCTGCCACTGCACCACTCTTCTCAAGCGCGCTCATTTTCGCGAGCGTGAAAAATTGAGCAACCAAGGAAAATACGGGAAAAAAGAAAATATAGCTGCGTCCTGGCCCGGAGACATGCGCACGTGTGCCGCGGATAGCACGCGCGGAAGGGGTGGGAGCGAAAAGTGGGAATCGCGAGCTCGGGCAATGAAAATGTAAATTTCCACTCGGTTCCTGCAGCCAGCCCCACGCAGGCAGAGATCCTGGCAGAGATCCTGGCAGAGACACAGACAGAGGCAGAGGCAGAGACGGAGGCAGAGGCAGAGCAGCAGCAGCCGCTGTAGCGAGCAGACCGCGGAAGGCACGCGCTGCATATGGCGACTTGGATTTTGGAACAACAGGAACGGCAGGCAGGCACTCTACTCTGCTCACTCGGATTGAAAATCGAAATAGTTGGGAACACAATTTGCATAATTTTCAAATAAATCCCCTCGAACGAGCGCAGCGAGGAGCTGCATCCGCTTCCCGGCTCCGGGACTGGGCCACCCCTTGAATCAGCTCCCTTTCTCTTTTTTGTTGTAAGGTGTAAAAAATGTGTAAACGTATCCTTTATTTGTCCTTTGTCTGCACTGCATTTGCATATGAAACGCAGCACTTTCGTGCGTAGAGTCCTTGCATTTGCATAATCGATGCGCGCATGCGTGCAGTTTTGTTTTTTTGTTCGCAATACGATATGATTTCTACCCCTAAGATTGATCAGATCTATGTAATTCCGACATGGGTGGGTTAACGACATATTGCTATCCGCATAGCATATGCATATTGATATCGAAATTAGTTTGCATGATTTCTACTACCGTCATTGTAGTAAACTTCTTGAGTTTCCGAGATCGTATCTCGAATTGTATTTCCATATACCTATAGAATGGTCTACTTTTGATATTGCCAATTTATGATAACAATATGTCCTTTTACTTGAAAATAAGAAAACTTCATTCGGCTCCCAGAGCGGTGACATGGGACACAGGAGGAAAGCGGAGCAGCCCAGACAAAGGTGCGACTCTCCCAGAGCCTAGACTCAAAGTGGGCGCCACAGTAGCGAAGGGCTCCTCTGCCCCCCAGGCTCCACCGACGAAACACAGGCAAAGCAGGGCGCAAAGTAAAAATCGAAGAAAGACAATTAAAATTTATGGCGAAAGCGGAGCGCTGGAAACAAAGAGAAGGCAAACAAATCATAAAATGCAAATGAACTGCCAAAGAGGAAACAGAATTAAATGCAAAGAAGACAAACAGAAAAGCGGAGAGTAGCCTACACAAGAAGCAACTGAAATGGAAGGAAGAAAATAAGGTAATGCTCTAGAAGGATTCCAAATAGGACAAAGACATCCCTTTGGGCTCCCACGAAGTAGGGGCCTAGGTCCCATTCGATCTGTTCTGCTGGGATTGATACGGAAATGGGTGCAGAGACTTGGAAATCTCTAAAGAATATCGATATGGCGCGTAAAGTTGGCGCAATCCCTCCATCTTTCCCATACGTCAGTCAGACGCTGCTAGGATCCCGACATCGACCAATGTCTGGCCTCGGCTGACCCCGACTAATCCATCCGAGCACATATGTGGGCGTGTGTATGTACGCGTGTCCTGTGTGCCGTATCCTGCCCTGTGTCCTATGTACTGTATGTATGGGTGAGCGAGAGGAGAGATTTGCGCCAACAAATCGAAATGTTGCAAAAACGTGCTCATATGGCCCACACACAGTAACAGGGCAGGGCACACATGCACAGTCACCCTCCGCCTGCCGCTCGGAGTTTCCCACAACCGCTTTTCCGATTTCCACAAAAATCGCGCTCAGTCAGGGGTTGGTTTTTCCGAACTTCGCGATGTGCCCGCACACACAGACATTTTTTTGTTTTCCATTTCTCTTTCGCACACATGCCGGCGAGAGCGAGAGACATATGCACACATACATACATAGGTACTGCGTGCGCTCTGTGTGTGTAATATGTTGTGTACATGATTTTTTTCTTTCCTGTGGCACTGCGCCAACGCCGAGGTCCTGGCGCTCCACTCTCCATTCTCCGAACTCGAGCTACTATGTAAAAGCCAGCTCGCATGCATGGCATGGAAATAGATAACATATTAAAAACTGGGCACATGCGACAAGGACGGCAAAAGCGCGGCGGCAGCGCAGCGGGCGGCGCCGCTGGAAAAGCCTGAAAAGCTGCGCTGCGGCTTTCCCGGGCAGATGAGCAGCAGAAGAGTTGTGCATGTGTGGGTACAGATACACCCCCACGTACGTTGTTTAGGTCTCTCTCTCTCTCTTTCTTTCCGACTCTTCGTCCGTCTCGCTCGCCGCTGGCAGCTCTATCTCTCTCTCTCTCTGTCTTCCTCGCTGGCTCACTGTGCCACTTTCCCCATTCGACAGCGGGAAAAACTCAACTCGCAGCTTTGAAATTTCCATAAGCTGACAAAAAAGGGATATGTTGACGGCGACGTCGACGTCGACGCTGACGCTGACGGCGGCGGAGGCGGAGGCGCCGCCGTTTTCGGGGGCCGTTAAAAAATGTTACACTCACGCGCAGTTTGGTGCCCAACGTGTGACAACTGTGAGCTGTGAGTGAATAAACGCGGGGTGGGCGTCCTTCCAAGTCCTCGCTGCTGTTGTTTTTTTTGTTGTTGTTGTCTGGTGGTAGCTATTACTCTTTACGGGCATTCCGGGCCTCCACATGAGTGTGTGTGTATGTGTGCGAGGGGGCGACTTTGGTTGGTGTGCGTGTGTTTTCCGCTCTTTCGTGCTCTTTTTGCGCCGTTCGTGTCGCTTCGGTTCGCCTCGTGTCGCTCGGCTCGTTCTCGGCTTCGGCTACGCATGTGTATGCAAATGGATTTCGTATACACATATACATAATAAATTTTTTTCGGTGTACGTGACGTGCGAGGACATGCTCGCCGACGCCGCCCGCTCCTCCTGCTGTTGTGATAAGGGAAAATACATATTTTATATGATGAAGGAGTAAGGACGCCGACGTCTCTGCTAGCGCCGCTGCCTCGGCAGGCTTCGCAGCCAGCTCCTTGCAAACCCGATCCGACCGAGCTTCGTTCTGCCGAACGGAACGCAGTATCAGCATCCTCCTCATGTGTTGCTGTTTCGCAGGCTCGGCTGTTTGTGGCCCGCTGCTCATACGTGTGCGCGTATGGGGGTGGCGACTGCCGGTAAGGAGGGGGTGGCCGTGGGGAGCAGCAGCGCGTGTGTGCCGTCGCTGCCGCCGCCGTTGCTGCTGCCGCTACCGTTCGCTGCGGCGCAGTTGCTGTGTTTTTTCGGCCCGGCCGACATCATTTGAATTAGTCGCTTCGTGACGTTTGAACGGTTCGAGACATACACGCGACCCACACACAAGCCCGGCATTACCCGTCATCCGTTACCCGTTACCCGTTACCCGTTACCCGTTACTCGATAGACGTTAGCTGTTACGATGTTCAGCGGTCGCCTGTAACGCCGCCGCCGATATAACTTAGTTTTAACCCGATCGAAAAGTATGTTAATTGGCTAATGCTCATATGTGAATGACAGTTTAAGTAAATAATTCCAGTGCGAATAAAGGACATTCAACCCACAGATACGGACATAGATTGCGACTTAGAAAAGATATTACAAGTTTTCAAAAGTTAGTACACGTTGCTAATAAAATTTGGATATAGAAGCCGTAGAGCTGTAAAATTTCCAATAATATTTCCAACAATATTTCTGTCGCAATTATCGACTGCATTAACTAAACGTCTTGATAATTAAGACTATCGATGAAGATCGCAACCATCTTAAGGCTTCGGATAATATTCCATATTCCAAATTATTTTATATGTAAATGCATACATATTTATATGCTAGCTTCTTAATAGTCCCGAAATTATAAAATATTGTGGGTCACCAACCAGTTAATGATGGTAAAATAAAATCTGATCCCGGTACTTTAGTGTTTGCGGTGTTATGGGCATCGCGCCTATCATAAATAAACATGTGCAAAACATTTTTAAACGATACCCAAACAGAGTTCCCCGAAAATTGCCAAATTAAAGGATCGGCGTAGCCATATAAACACACAAATGGGTCGCAAATTGACCTGTCAGCAGCCATTTACGAGAGAGATACTTGGCCCGTCGCGATCTACCTGTATCTTGGCCGGCCTGCACCTTGTTCTGTTTATTTGTTGTATGTGTGTGTCTGTCAACATACACGATCATGCACCTGATTATCACCTGCAAGGCCGACCACGACGGAAACTCTGGCTTCTGCCGAGGGCTGAGCACAGGCACTGTGAGAGCTATGCCGAGCAGATCCTGCCGCTCCCACCCCGAACACACATGCACGCTCACATCGTGAGGTGCGTGGTGTCTGAGGGGTGAGTGTGTGTGTGCGGGGTGTGTGGTGAGGGCAGCTCGTTCATAGGTGCATTTATTTGCATAGATCTGGCTCAGTTTGTTGCAAACCCTCGACAGGAACGTGTTGCGATCGCCCGAGCTACGCTGCAGTGAAACCCCAGACTCTTTAGCAATTTAATATATAAATTAATGTTTTTGTGCTCATAGCTTAGTGGTATGCGGACTTGGTGAAAAGGATTAAAGTGAAGAGTGTAAGCACACAGAAAGCTGAAGAGTGCCTGCGCAAATCAAAGAAGAATACATTTTTAAAAAGAATTGAACGGATATATGAGATAACTTGAAAATTGGTGACATCAAATGGTACGTAAGACTAAAGGTGCTTAAATCAGATGCTTAAAATTCTTGTGATTTAAATAGTTAGTTAGGTAGTTAGTGAAACCTCTGGTTAAAAAAGCCAAGTATTTTAAACCCATCTCAATGTGAGACCCTTGGCCACCTTCCACTGACTTGGCTTACTCTGCCATTAATTAAAAAACTTGACAGTCTCTCTTCTCGGCGCTCCACTAACTTGCTTTTACCTGTCGCCACTCTAAAGCAAAATAAATAAATAAAAATGTTGTCTCAGCTGCCGCAAACCGCAAATGAGTTACGAGCAAAAAAATAGAGGAAAGGAGTAAGCCAAACCCGAGCGCCTAGCAGTTCGCTGCTAATTGCACATTGTTGCATTGGAGCGTGGTTATCCTTTGCCTCTGGTTCTGGCTTCGGTCCCTTCAGCAGCAGGTCCTGGCGTGGAGAAGCATGTGTTAATATGCGGTTTCCTGCCCCAGTCCCAGCCGCCTACCACTCGGCAGACAGCGAGCAGGATGAGCCAAAGATGCAGCAAGTACGCCAAATAGAAATGTTTGTTTTGCCTGCGCTCCTACCAAAGTTTTTTAATTTTGCCCGAAGAAGTCAGTGCGAGGGATGCGGAAGTTTCCTAGGCGGACGTAGACGTAGTCAGGCAGCTGGCGACTCTTTTTAAATTCACACACGCAGAGTGTATCCGATGAGGGGTGCCAGACAGTGGCTGAATTAATTAGACGGAAAGTGGTAATGGTAGGTCTAAGAAGTAACCTCTTTCTTCGGGGTATCACGCCTTGAAAATGTCAATTGATCCGTTTTCTATATTAAAGAATCGAAGTCGAGAGAAGGCCCGTCGATCCAATTAGTTAATAACGATCACGGAGACACAAAAGCTCTGGCATTTGCCGCTTTGCCTTCGCATTCATCCCACTGTGCCCTGTTGCCTTGTTTTGTTTTTGGGGCGCAGTTAAGCAAAAGCAAAACAAAGCAAACTCCGAGGCAGACGCATGCTGGGTCTGACGGGAGATGGGAATGAGCCATTATCACACATCACACATCTGCATGTGATATCCTCGAGGATATGCGACACGACACGTAGCAACTGTGATTGCTACACCTTGGCTCTGTTGTCCTCGCTCGTCAGCTCCCTTCCTGCCGGGTTTTGTCTCTTTGCAGTTCTTCTCTGGCCCCACAGCTGGAAAAATGATATATGCCGCGACTCATTAACATATTATCACACGGCACACACTTCAGATATGCCTCGCAGCATATGTCATGAATACGAATACATTATGCCAGGCATTATCCTTAAGCTCTGCTTATTCGTCTCCCGCCTAATATCCCCTCCTCTCTCCCTATCTTTCTGAACAGAGAAGCGGAGCGCTCTGCACGTGACTGGAACGGGGCATGTTAAAGGACGCCGACCAGGAGCTGATTAAACGCCGCCAACTGACGTCGCTCCCCATGACCGACTTCGCCCGTCAGGTGGCGCCCGCTCAGCTGCCCCTGCCCCTGCCGCTCCAACTGCCGTTGCCGCTGCCGCTGCCGCTGCCTATGCCCATGCCCATGCCGCTACCCCTCCTGGCCAAGACTCCGGGCAGCGACCACGCCCCCATGCACTCCACGCCACCCACGACACCGCCCACGCCGCCGCCCCTGAACATGAGTCAGACTGCAGCGGGAGCGCCAGAAGCGGCGTCTCCACCAGGGCACAGTCCCCCAGCCACACCGCCCACCGGAGGAGCAAGTGGCGCCAACTCAGCGCCGCAGGATCACTACAGTCTTCGCTGGAACAACCACCAGAACCACATCCTGCGAGCCTTCGACGCCCTGCTGCAGACCAAGACGCTAGTGGACGTGACACTGGTCTGCGCTGAAACCTCGATCCGAGCCCACAAAATGGTCCTCTCCGCCTGCTCGCCCTTCTTCCAGCGCGTCTTCGCGGAGACGCCCTGCAAGCACCCGGTGATCGTCCTCAAGGACTTCCGCGGCTGGGTGGTGCAGGCTATCGTGGACTTCATGTACCGCGGCGAGATCAGCGTCCCGCAGCAGCGCCTTCAGACCCTCATCCAGGCCGGGGAGTCGCTGCAGGTGCGAGGTCTTGTGGAGAGCTCTGTGCCGGAGCACACGCCCACCCCGGCAGCCTCCCCCGACGACTTTGCAATGCTGGACACCTCCATCCTGTCCTCCAGCTTCGAGGGCGAATCGCCTTCGATGGTCCGGCCATCGGCAGCCGGCAAGCTGATGATGTCCTCCGCCCGTCTATTCGGTAGCGCGTCGAACGCCATGGCGGCGCTCAGTCTGCGCCGTAAGCGGGAGCAGGAGTGCGACCGTGAGCTCGAGAGCGACCAGGAACTGGGAGGCAGTTCGCCCATGCCACGTCGCAAGCAAGCTCGCCCACGCCGTCGCTCCGGCGATGTTCCCCACGACTTTGCCCTGAACAAGACCGAGGCGGAGCCATTGCAAACTGTGATCAAGCACGAACTCCTAGACCGATCGGAAAGGGATCACGACGAGGAGAATGATCAGGATCAGGATCAGACCCACAGTGAGGCCGAGAAGAGCGGGTCCACGACAACGGAAGCCACCACAGAGCAAGCCAAGGAGAAGCACCCGCTCAAGCCAGAAGGACCCGATCAACCCCACGAGCTGGACGACGACGATGACGACGAACAGGATCAGGAGGAAGAGGAGGAGGAGCAGGACATTGAAGAGCTTATTCACACGACCAATGAGCTGAGGCGACAGGCTGCAGTGGCTGCTGCCAATGCGGCCGCCATGTCGCCCAGCCCCTCGCCCTGTCCCAGCGACGGACCCGAGGACCTCTGCACCACCAAGAAGGACAAGGACGGCAACAGTGCCAACGCCGGCGGTGCCCACTCCTCCGACTGCGAGTCCAACAACAACAACAACAACAACAACAATAGCAGCAAGCTGCAGGACAACAACCAGCGTATCATGCTGTCCCTGAAGGACATCCGCCAACTGAACGCCAACCCCAACCCCACAGCCATCCACACGCCCACCAGCTGCTCCGGAGGTAACAACGGTCTGCTTAGCTTTCCACCGCCCGGTATGCGGCCCCCGGGACTGCCGGATAGCCCGCCCTGCCACATGGAAGCTCTGGAGGCGCAGATGCACGCTGCTGCTGCTGCTGCCGTGGCGGCTGCAGGAGCCGGCGAGCATCCCTTCCACCACATGGAGCACCAGATGGAGATGTCCCTGGCCGCAGCGGCGGCAGCAGCTGCCATGCACCAGAGAGACCCGCGGGATCCCCGCGATCCGCGCGACCACAATAGTTTTGCCAGCAACCTGCTGGGCCCAATGGGGATGCCCCCGTTCGGGGGACCCAATGGAGGACCTCCGGGCAGCAGTGGCCCAGGAAGCGGATGTCCTGGCCAGGCGGCGCACGAACGGCTCGAGGAGAGCATGAACCGACTAAGCAAGGAGCTCGGCAAAGAGTTCGGCAAGGACTTTGGCAAGGAGTTTGGCAAGGAATTCGCCCCGGCGTCGCCGATGAGTCTGCCCGGACACTTCAATCCGCCGGATGGACCACCGCATCCGCCTTCGCCGCTGCCCTTCCCCGGCATGTCCTCGGCGATGACGCTGACGCCACCACACAGTAAGTAGCCATCGCCTGTTTCAATCTAATTTCGTTTGAGTTCACCCAAGAGGTCACTGGGTTATCGGCCTGCCTTTCGGGCTGTGCACATTCCACTCACTGTCACCTCCCAGCGGAAGTCTTTAATAACGCCAGCTAGCTTTCAGCTACTCACTTGCCCTCTTCCTCATCCTCCCTGACGGGATCCGCGTCCCTTTGACATGTTTGCCTGCCACTCCGACGCAACTGGAGCTAACGCTGGCGTCGAAATGCAACATGTGGCCTCTGTGCAACATAAAAGTGTCCTCAAGTATCCTTGGAGAAGGACTCTTGCATTTGTACGCTTCCAAAGCTGTCGCAAAGCCCCTAAGCATATTAAGACTCCTCCGGCTCTTATGTCCCCCATCTGCCGATGTCATATGGCCGACCGAACGGTGGAGAGCCCCAAGCCGTGCTTCGACTGCATTTTAATGGAGCTGGGAGTAGGGCTTTAAATGCTCCAAACCTGTCAATCCCCAGTTTTCATTTCTCCTACTAATTAAGTCATAAAAAGTTTCCGCTGCTGACAGCTCATAAGAAATATGGAAATACAATCGCATAGGTAATGGCCTCCTAATAATTTGACAGTTTGGCAGGCCCCCAGTTCGTTCTCTCCGGTCTCCGTTCTCCGTTCTTGCTGAAATCTGTTCCACAGACAACTCGGTCTGGCGTGGGCCCAGTCGGAGCAGTTGCGGTTGAGTCCGGGCTGGAACTGCAGTCGAAGTAAATTCAATTGCGTTTTATATGATTTTTTATATTCATGTCACCCGGAGTCAGGCGAAACAAACGCAAACACAAATTGAGGTGCAAAGGTTGGAAAAGGGCGGTTGGCTGGGTTAGCTTCCGACGTTGCGTGCAGAAAGCGCAAGAAATTTATGTTGTGTCTCCTCGAACATGTGAGGAGAAGTTCCGGAGCGGGTTGAGTTCAAACTGTCAGCAGACGTTTAGCGAAATGACTTTTAAGTTGCCTGGCTGCCGGCTGCCGAATGGCAGCAGGAGAGGAGGAGCAGCCCGTCTCCCTCGCCCATGTGTTGTGTTTAAAGTATGCCAAAGCGCGCACAACTTAAACCTTTTGGCAAACAACTTTGGCAGCGTCGGCGGCATAAATAAAAATACGAAGGCGACGTCTCGTGGCCGGGCTGCCCCTGCCCCTGCCCCTGTCCTCACCTCAGTCTGTGCCCCCACCCAACTTTGCATATAAGTCGCGCGATATTCATATTAATAATATCCGTTTGGGGAGGCCCACGCCGAGCCGAGCCACAGCCAAGGACCAGGACCTTCACCTGGGGAGGCGGGCAGGGCGGCCGAATGCAGGCGAGACGCGCGCACACAGGATATAAAATAAATTAAGGCACAAAAATATGAAAAATTGTACGAAAATGCCGAGTGGAAGTCGGGCAGGAAGCGCAATACCTTTTAATGCGACAAAAATTTCAGCCAACATATCAGAGCAACGACTTCGACTGCGGCTGGGACTGTGACTGGCGCGGAATGGGTGAAGCGAGCAAAGCGCACCAAAGTCGCGTCCTATTCGAGCAAATCGCTAACTACTGCATAAACAGGCTGCAGGCAATGGGGGATCCAGCCAAGGATACGGTGGAGCAGGCAAAAGTGGGCTCCGGCCATCTCGTACCCTGGAGATTTAGGCGAATATGATTTTTCTTGCACATGATATTGATATTAACGTAAATTTGTATAATATTTTTTTAATTTTAATTTTTAAAATATGTATTCAAATGATTAAGCCATACATATTAATTGTTTATTAGAATCTAAGAAGTGATGATAAAGGGGCGGTTGGCGCATTGTTTCATGGTGCCATTTGCATCTCAAAGCCTTTATAGAATTATTTGAATGAGCATTTCATAGTTAGGTACACATTTCCTCCGCATCTACGAAAAAGTGTCTGACCCAGACTGTTCCAAAACCCATGCTACCCAGTGTGGTTTACAAGGAGCCCCTCATACCTGGCCGGGAGCTTGGTAGACAGTCCTGGAAGAGATTTACCACCGTTTGTCGTTCGCCGTGCGTCGGTCGTATGAAGAATGTGATTTATTTTTTCTGCTGAAATATTTTCGGCGTGAAAATCATTGAACTAATAGCTTGTGACATGTGGTGGGGCGGCGGGGTCTATCTGCTCGAGACCCTTCAGAAGTTTGAAAGAGAAATACACTAATTTTGGGCGCCGTCAAAGGAAGTTGCGGGAAAGCAAGCACATTACGTATACGCAGCGTGTTGTAATGTCTACTTCAGAACACAGAGTCAAACAATGTGCGCTCGTTATTTGTGTCATTATGCTGCAGATACAACACATCCTCGAGACACAGATACAGATACCGCGCAGGATACGGATACGGATAAGTCCCCTTATTCATATGCTCGAGCATTGTCTTCGCCTCCCCGCTGTCTGTGTGTGAGCTCGTCTGTTGATGGGTTTGTTTGCATCTCGGAATCCACGGCGCGACTTATGAAATCATTCAGCACAATGTCAATATTATGCGCTGGCTGGAGCTCCTTGGAGGACATCCTCCTTCTGTTGCCCCTCAGCCCTCGGCTCGCCTCATCAGTGCTCCAATTGTTTTACTCATGTGGAGAAGTGCACTCCAAGCGTAAAATATTAATAGAATAACGACTTGCCATTGTTTACTATCCGGCTGGAGCCGTTTCTCGGAGTGTGCCCGCGTCCATTGTCTTCGAGGCTAATCAGCTTCAGTGGGCTGGAAAATGAGTCGCTTATGGTGATTTGCACGGCTGCAGTGACTCTTATATAAGGCAGTGCAGTGTACTTAAAATATAAGTTATTCGCCCGGCTATTTGGCTTAGTTCGTTGGATATAAACAAATCGATTTATAGACCCAAAAATACATATATTCTTAACAGCATATTTTGGCCACAAATGGAATGTCAGATTTAGCGCTAAAAGCTTAATTGCGTATCAATAACTCATCGTTATCTGTTTTTCTTTGGCAGTGTTTGGCCTCGACTCGCCACTCGGACTGTTTCCGCCCGGAATCGATCCCGGAAAGCTGTACAACCCCCTGATGGAAATGAGCGATCCGAGGGACATGCCCGGTGGACCGCCGCCGTTTCTTAAAAAGAAAAGTAAGTACAAGTAGCCCTAGTAAAATAATCGTACTTGCACAAGAACAAACTTTCGCCAAGCCGAGCCGAGCAAACAACTAATTAACCCCAGAAACAATTGCGAACCCCGGGAAGGGAACAGCCAACAGCCAAGAGCCAAGAGCCAACAGCCAGCAGCCAACACCTCCTCGCCTCCCAGAAAAGGTTCGAAATCATTTCGACATGATTGGCGTCGATCACGTTGAGGCAGTCGAGCTTGTAGGCCGATCGGTTCCGTGCCTGGCTGCAATACTTCACACCTGACTGATTGATCTCGCTGCGGAGTTCAGGCCGCGTCTTCTACCTTTGTGCCTCTCGCATTTGATCTGCTGCACTCTAGCTCACGTATTTAAGCCGGGGGGCAGTTGGCAAACACTTTGGGGTCCGGAATCCGGATCGATTGTGGGTAATTGAAGAGCAAATAGAAAGGGTCATAGCCAGTCTGGCAGTAAGTGGCCGGGCTAAACTGAAACTGATTATATTATCCCAAGATCTGTTACGAAATCATATTTAGTTGGGGCATATCCCATTTCTCATCCCGGAGTCCCCTTTTCAAAGCGAACATTTGCACAAAAACCCGGGCAATCAGTTCGTTTAGCCGCATTCTATGCCTCCGCCCCATTCCACATCCTCCGATCCGTTCCAGATGCGATCACCGATCGCCGATCACTGATCACTCGTGCGATCATGTGAGGCGGCAAATTTGTTTCTGCGGTTTTCCTGTGCGCCGAAGTAATCGCTGAATCGTTCGAGAAATGCTTTGTTTGTTTCTTTTTTGGTTTCTTGAATGGGGCAACATGTGCACCTATGCATATCGCAGCGTAAACGTCGCTTTTTCTGATTGACAAATGAACAAAGCGAGGCGAGTCGGGAGGAGGAAGTGCTGGCGAGACAGTCGCAGCCTTATGTTTCTATCGCTTTTCCCGGTTCACCTGCGGCAGCCAGTGAAACCTCAGAGTTAATGAAGTTTTTCGTTCGTACATATGTTTCGTGGGGAAGTCATAATAATTTAACATTTTGTGTAAATGTGGTTCAATACAATTGTGTACAAGTGATCGATAGATGGATAGTGAAGGAATCGAAGAGGGGATAGATGTGAAGATAATCTACATGTGAGCCATTTGCTTTGACAGTTCACCTGACAGGCGAGCGGCGTTGATGGGTTAAGTGCTTGGCTATTACCGCCTTTTATTTATTAACATTTCCAATATCCGATGCATGTAGGCCGGAGCTGGAGCTTTTGGGCCAATTCAAGCGCCAGATTAAAAGGAGAATTTGGGAGCTTGGGAAACTTGGGGCTTTCGAGCGGTGAACTCTTTCTCTTGCAAACATCGCTCCAAAGTTAATTGCTTAATTTTCTGCTGCTCAATAAAGCATCAATCGAAGCAGTAACAATGCCCGCGTCGTGATCATATGTTGGAAATATCATCCCGGGGCCCAGGGGGAGATGAACATTCAGGGAAGATCGGCCAAGTGTTATCTAATCTGTATCTTCAAGCGTGCTGAGCGACGTCGAATTACAAACACAATTACAACAATGTAAGCCGGCAAATAAAACGCAAATCTGGCGTATAGCACGATATTCTTTATTGCAAATCTGCAAAACCCGTTTGCCAACTGATACCAATCGGGAGCTGGAGTACGAGCCGGGAAAGCTCTACACTCACAACTTCGATGCGAATGCGATCCCTCGTGCTCTGTGGCCGCAATCGTGTGGGTGTGATTAACTGATTTGTTCACATTCATTTGTTCATTCGCGATTGTTTTTTGTTTTTGTTTTGGGCTCCGTCTGCGAAACGTGATTTGCGATTTGTACCAAATTCAAATTTCGTTTATGTGAAAGCCCGATGCGGCTAACTCGACAACAGTTTTGTCTGTTGGAACTTCATTAGCCTGGCTACATACTCCGAGCGACCAGGTATTTTCAGCCTTTTCCTATTCATCGGAATCGAAGGGTCAGACCTTGCTTGTGACCCAGCAACTGGAGGCACAGGCCCCGGTTTCTAACCCCCCAAATAAAGGAAAATTCATATGATCAAGCCGAGGCCGAATTAGCAGTAAGCCGAAGCCACATATTCACCAGCATTCTCTCCCACTCAGCCTTCATTGTCGAGCAGCAAGCCAAAGGGTTCCGAAGAAAGGAACCTGTGGATTCGCTGGCGCTCTTGCCGAGGCCGGAGCTGCTGCTGGTGCTAGTGGTGGTGCCGGTGCCAGGCGATATCTGAGGATCTAAATTGAGTTTTAGCGGCGCATGTGACGCCGCAGCCGCTGCACACTCGTAATTTGCATACAGAGGAGAGCCGGGTCAGGATGGGAACCTCCACAGCGTTCGCCTTTCTTCGTTGCCATTGCTGTTGCTGTTGCTGTTGCTGTTGCATTTGCAGTACCGAATGATCGGTCTCCCCAGAATAGGTGCCACACAAAGAATCGTAGCAGGGTGTGTACGAGCTGAAGGCAAGACGACGCTGCGCGGATCCCAGACAATGGGTGACTTTTCAGCAAATTTGTCTAGACGGCATATGAGGCCAGGAGAGATTGAAACATTAGCAGATGTAAGCGGAGCGATAAGCTCGTGCTCTGGCTCGAGCTCTTGGCGTCCAAATTCCCCTCCTGTGTGCCCTGAGAAGCTGAAGTCCTAATCCACATTCTCCCCCTCTTTCTTTTCAGTGCCGCGACCAAAGGGACAGCACTCGGCGCCGCGCGGCGGGCCACCTCGCTCCTGGACCAACACAGAACTGACGGAGGCACTGCAGCATGTGTGGAATAAGAAGATGACCACGTCGCAAGCCTCGCGCATCTTCGGCATCCCGTACAACTCCCTGCTCATGTACGTGCGGGGCAAGTACGGAAAGAGCCTGAAGCTGGAGCAGCTACGCAAGGACTGCATCAGCGGACCACCCATCGAGATGCTGCAGATGGGCATCAGTGGGGGCAGCGGGGGCGGAGGCAGTAGCTCCAGCAAGAGCGAGAAGAGCAAGGAGCGCAAGGAGAAGGACAAGGACAAGAGCTCGGGGGGTAACAACAGTTCCGGTGCAACGTCGAATACCTCCGGCGGAGGTCAGTCATCTAGCAACGGTCCCTCTATGCCGCATCCCAGTGAAATGGGATCCCTGGGACCGCTGGACCTGGAACTGGGACTACCACTGGGTCCACCAGGTGGTCCACGGAGCAACAGTTCTGAGCCCGATCTCCTGAGCGGTCCGAACGCCCTCTTCAATCCCTTTAACCCGCAGGGCTTCTACCCGGACTTCGCGGGCGGCTTTCCCGGTCTCCCACTGAGCATGTTGAACCTGCTGCCTCCGTCGGAGCGTCACCATGCAGCGGCTGCCATGCACCACCTGGGCGTAACCATGGATGAAGACTGCAAGTCGGTGGGATCAAAGCAGTCCTCCTCCCTGGACGACGACTACTCTGGGCCCGGGATGCCCATGTCGCTGGAACAACGGCGGGAAATGAGTGCAACTGGACCTCCGCTAACGCAGTCGAATGGGGGAGCTGGGCAGGATTGAAACTTGTGGCGGGATTGGGCAGCCGGGGCTGCCAACGCCAATCCAATGTACTTTCCGGGATTCGAGCTGGACCAGGAGCAGAACCCAACCCCGCAGACCCTGCCGTCGCGACCCGCCCTGCACCAGATGGCCTGCCGTGAACTGAGCTTCAAGCCCGACCTGTTCCTGGCCAGACGCAAGCTCAAGCGCTTCCGCGCGAAACGCCAGCTCCAGGCGCAGATGGAGGCGTTGGAGCCGGCAGCCACTACTCCTCCTGCCACTCGTCCCGCTGCCAGCCACGCGCTACCTCCGCTGAGGACTTGAATGTGAACTAGAACTTGAATGCAATATGTCTACACTTAGTTGTTTTTTTTCCTGTATATTTAATATTTTTTAGTGGCTCTGAAGGACAATATTTGAGTTACGAGGTTTACCCTTCCCTTTGTTTGAGCAAAGAAATTGTGTATACTTTGCTGGTGCTTTTAGTTCCTACTCCCAATTATATTTTGATATTTTGCGATTAATTTTAGTTAAGTAATTGAATATGACAAAGCTTACAAAGCATTTGAGGCAATACACGAAACAGTATCTATTACACACTGTATTATTATATAATTTAAGTATCGAACGGAATATAATCAAAATGCGAGGGGGCTTCGATCAAGGAGGAGATCATGTTGTAAATATTCGAGACAGACAGCATTAATACCGCTCAGTTCGGTTGGGAGATAGTTCGTAATGCAAGACATTGCAGTTAGTAGTATTGATATTGATATCGACCGATGCATTGCCGATGACTGTACCAAAATTTTTAATGTTATTTTATAAAAAAAAACAAAAACAAAAGCAAACAAAAGAAAAACGAAGATTAGCTGTAGTCGTAAGTGTTCTCGTAGGCAATTCGTATATTTGTATAGAAAACATCTGCACAGATATTCCTCACTCATAGTTGTGCACATTCCCCCAACCCCCAACCCCCAACCCCCAACCCGCCTCCCAACTCCATACTTTCGATGAAAATTCCTAGATAAATGTAAACGCCGCTTTGTAAATCTCAGCCAACCTCAAGGAACCCTGCAGATCTATCCGTTTTGTAATCTGATTTGTAAAAAATAAAATAGACGCCACAACCAACCGATTACGATGTGACAAGGTGACACAATTCCCGCGCATAGTGTTAATAATTTATAAGCTCAAATAAAATATTTTAATATTAAATATTACAACCCAAACTTATGTATGTAAGTAAAAGAAAAATCAAGTATATGCATTACAATAAATAGTAAAAGTTATTAAATAATTCATTGAATTCTCTTTCTGACAAAAGAAAACACTGATTTTTACATTCATTTGCCATTTTATTTTTAAATGCTTCAATTTCTGCTGAAAATTTAAGTTTGGCGCGCAAGAGGCATGAATTTAATCTTCTCCAACACTAAAATTAAAATATGGCCGATAGATGGCGCTTAAAGTGACGTAATGTCTTATTTTATGTAAGCATTTGGCTCGCTTCCTAAAAAATTCAAAAATATGACCGATAGATGGCGGCCTTAAGTGCCCTGCCAGCCAATTATTTTCTGTAAGCATTTATTGATGGCGCTGTAAAGTGACGTACTTGTCTATTATTTTATGTAAGCATTTGGCGCTCTTTCTATAAAATTCAAATTGTTTCCTCTGTTAAACATAGTTAGTGAGAAGAATAGTTGGTATTTTATCAGTGTAACAATGTGTGGAAAGCCGAATAGGCAGGACATTCCTACCGCTAATCCACAATGTTCAGAGTCCGTTCGGTCCCAACTTTATCGCAACTTTTCGCATGTTAATGCACCCTCCAATCTCATTATTATTGTTGCTCCTCTATGGGATTGGTCACTGAACCCATGGCACTGTCAACGGATCATTAATTCTCGCGCTTTGTAGCCAAAGCAATGGCCTTTGTTTAGCTTTACGATACTTTGATGTCGCAGACTGCAGGAGCTTTTGGGAATTAATGAACCAAAATCTTAAAGTCTAGTGCTAGATAGTGCACGGTAAGAACTCTTTTTATCCGTTCTACTCAAAGAAAAGACAAAGTTAAATATTAGGCAGCTCTTGCCCTTCCCGTCCGTTTCTTAAATAACAAATCTGTATTTAGGTATATTAATGTGCAGTGATAAGTTGGCCAATATTTTGGCAAACAAGTCGAGAGTCCCGATTCACATTGCGTCACGCTGCGCCGTCTGACAATCCGAGAAGCCTTATCTCCAATGACTAAGATTATCTTCACGTGCTGACATTGCTTTGTTTTGATTTCAGCTTGGGGTTACCTATGAAGGTACAGCAAAGAAACTGCATACATATATGAACAATTTGAACTGTCGCTGGAATCATTAACCAAATCCTAGTCGGCTCCTAGAGCAATTAGATGGCCAAATGAGCCAGCGTCGAGGTGGTCACATTTCCGAATCAGACGATCAAGACGAGGAAAGTGCATGGACATAGGCGCGGGCATGTGACATGTGCATTGCCGCTGCACTGTGTCAGGCCGCCGAGGTCTAAAAATACCCGGCTAAGCCTTCAGTGGAAGTGTTTCTGAGCGAGAAGACATTCTAATACCCGCTAATACCAAGGCACTCGAGTGTGTTATTTCTATGTCAACGTATTTAAAAGAGCGAAGCCCGATTTAATATTAAAAATCCTAACAAATCGAATTCGAAATTATAAAGTATATACCATCGTATAAGCTGTACTCAGTGTAGTAGGCATGCAGAGGGCATGTTCCTGTATACAATCTACTGGGTATCAATACTCCCGGAGTACCCGAACTCGGCTTTGTTTTCTTGTTTCCACAGCACTCAGCTGGTGGTGGCGATGGCGGAGCGAGCTCTTCGGGCACTCTTCGACACATCGCTCTCTCTTTGTGCGCGTGCGTTGTCATACTCTTGCAGAGGGTATTATAATTTCGGTTTGAAGTTTTAAATGCATAAATAATAGAAAATGAGTATTAATCTGTTGATTTCAGCTTAATTTCAACACAATATAACTTGAGGTATTGTAACTTTATACGACATCTCGATTATAGTTTTTAAATATTACTCAAGATATATTTGTTTCTTACCATTTTAAAAATTATAATTTAGCAGCCATAGGTGAAAAATTACACTCCGGAAATTGATTCATATATATGAAGATCTTTATACGCCTTCAGTAACGCCTAAAGCTTGGGAACGGTTTGGTCAAATCAAATGATAAACAGCAAGGGTATTCAAAAATCGGCTTCCCAAAGTCAGCTTTCAATCTTGTTTCGAACGCGCGGCGAGCGGCTCCCAGTCTGAATTCTCAGTCCCGTTGAATCAGTCTTTTCTCGTACCTGCAACGAGTTGGATATCACCGTCGTCGGTTGGTAACCGCGCTCCGAGCGGCGCGTATCTGCGGATCTGTAGTAATTGTTTTCGTTAATCAGTTTGTTTAGTGAATAAATACTAGTATCTAACTAGAACTAACTACTCGCCTACTGCAGTTTGACTGAGCGAAATACATACATCTAGAGGAAACTGCAGAGATATAAAATAGCTGCAAAATATTTAACACAAAAATAAAATTGATAGATCAGCAACAGAAATTATTACGAAAAAGCGCCCAGAAAATTAAGAAGCTCGGATATATATTCTGATCGTAGCGCAGCGAAGAAAGTATTAGTTGTTTATTTATGTTGTGCGTGTGTGAGTGGGGGGCACAAACAGCTGTGGGGGCAACAAAAGCAACAACCGCAGTCACTATCCCAAGCGTTGAATAAATTTCGTCAGCAGCCACCAGCGAAAGCAGTACTGATATTCCAAATTCCCCGTGTTTTCCTCCTCAAAAATTGGGAATATTCTACGTTAGCAAGAATCGCGTCGTCGTACAGGTGAGTTCTGTTTATCTGGAAAAGATGGCAAGACGAGGGCGGCTACTTGTGTTTGTTGGCGTAGACTGATAACATTGAGCAACGCACTCTCAAGATTCGCACGCGAGTTCAATGCTTGCAAGCGAGCACCAAAGTAAGGAAGCGAGAAGGCAAGAAGGCAAGAAGGCAAGAGGTGGCAAATACCACAGGGAGTATTTATTCTGCGGAAATTAGATTTCTTGATAATTTATGCAACAGGTAATCGGCCAGAGCACTGGAGCATCTTTCCACTTCCCTCAGCTCAATTATATCGAGTAAAGGTTAGGCCTCTAAAAAATAGGTTCCTAACTAAACCATTTAAACTCCACATCGAACTCTTTTTATCCATTAGAGTCACAATTAAATAGGTCTTGGTAAAGCAGTTGAGGGAATACAGCCTGGTAATGGAGCCCTAGTGCAGCCATAAAGCAACCGAGCAGTGCACAGGGAAAAGGCCCTGGGAAAAATCAATAACAACGCACGCGAGCAGCGACCTCAGCGCTGGTGCTTTCGCTCCTTCATCGCACTCCGCCGAATGTGGCTAAAAGGGAGTCCGTCCGGCAGCGAATCGGAAAACTCCTTAAGCGATTCGAACTTGGTTCTAATTGGAAAACAAAGAGAGCAAGGCAGGACTCGCTGAAGTGCAGTCAAAGTTTGGGGCCAGCTACTCCTCTGGTGGTTAATTCATTCTGTCGATACCCTTCGTCGTCCCCCTTTGGCAGTCCTGCGAGAGTCATTGCCATCTGGCGAAAAGGGAAATTGGCTGCGAAGTCTGGAGGGCAGCAAATATTTCAGCTGGATTTTAGTTTGGGCCTTCAACCTCTGGATGTAAACGAAAACAAAAACAACGCGATAGTTGTGGCAGAGACAGCAAGTATAACTGGCGCAGGCGCGAGGACCACCTCGACTCTCTTTCAATCTCCAGATGCTTTCAACCAGGACTCAGGCTTCCATTCGGATGATGTTTGTTGCTCCTCTCACTGTTATTGTTATTGTAGTCCCTGTTTATTGTTAATGCTGCATTTTTGGCAACGAACTGTGTCGCTTGTATGTATATCTGTGGACTTGGCTGCACCACGCCAGCAGCCACCCCGCCAAACTAGCTCCCCGATATCTCCTTGAACCAGACTAAAGAGCCAAATGAAAAGCGACGTGAAGAACGAGTTTATCATTTCAAAGAACACAAATTGCGATTTGAGCCAGCTAGATTGCAGTTGGAACAAACTCAATGATGATACATCCAACTAGAGCTGAGGGTGTCGAAATTCCTCCATTAGTTTATCAATAACTTAGGTGCTTCTCGATATCAGCATAAGTCTTGCTATATGGTCTCCCCTCTTCCCCAACAGCCTGCCTAAGTGGGTCACTTAGAAATAATGTTCTTGACCAACATCTCGGGCGGATGCGTTTATCATAGGGAGAAGCAGAAAATTGTTTGCTGTGTGCGAGAGCGCCGCTTAGTTAGTGCCCGGGGGGGATCGAGATGTGGTGGACCAAGAGGGGCTCGGGGGAAAAGCGAAAGCGGCATGCGAAATGAAGGGAAATGTCGCAAGGCAAATATGCCGCGGCAGCAAGGAAAAGTGAAACGATGAAACTTCCGCATTGCGTTACCTGCAGATTGGGAAACCCTCGGCAAACATTTATCAATTCCCTCAGTCTCAGTCGTTATCGCACCGACGTCGCCATGGACATGGACCAAAACCATACAAATTAATCTGTAATTTAACGTCATACTCCCAATTAGCCAATGCCGCCGTTCCTTTGTCGTTGATATCTCTCTGTTTGTATACGAAGTTTTTCAATGTTTATCGCCCGTTGTTTTCCCATCATCCCCACAAACCCATGCCACAACCCGCTCCGCTCGGCTCCGCTCGGCTCCGCCTTGGTCTGGGTCTGCAAGTGCAATGAACCCTCGTGGCAATCATCCGGGGAATTAAGTGAAAAGTATTTAATCGTTTTCGATTCTCAAATACAAACTAACACAGACTAACACTTTCCGAATTGAATTTAAGGCTGTTTTGACTTTGTTATGAATATTTTAAACATTGATTTGTCCTACAAATTATTATATAAAAAGCCGAATTATCGACCCAAAAATACATATATTCAAAACAGCATATTTGGCCAAAAATGGAATGTCAGCCAAATGCCGTATATAGTCCGATTCAGCGTTAAAACCTTAATTATTTAAAATTAAAATATGGAAAACTAAAATGTTGACCATTTTTTTTTAAATTTTATAAGGGGTTACATCATTAAAATTGCCAAAAAATGGCAGAATATTTATTTTTGAACTAAATACGCGAAGTTATTAATTACTTAAAAACTAGCACAGAACTGCTTTCCGAATTGAATTTAAGGATGTTTTGACTTTGTTATGAATATTTTAAACATTGATTTGTCCTACAAATTATTATATAAAAAAACCGAATTATAGACCCAAAAATACATATATTCTAAACAGCATATTTTGACCAAAAATGGAATGTCTGCCAAATGCCGTATATAGTCCGATTTAGCGTTAAAAGCTTAATTATTTAAAATTAAAATATGGAAAACTAAAATGTTGACAATTTTTTGAAAATTTTATAAGGGGTTACATCATTAAAATTGCCACAAATTGGCGGCCCAAAAATGCTTAAACCTGAGGTCTTCTGAACAGCATATTTTGGCCAAAAATGGAATTTAAGCAAAACGCCGTATATGGTTCGATTCACCGTTAAAAGCTTAATTATTTCTGTTATAAATTTTGTTAACCTTGAGATGTCCCTAAAATTAGGACATAAAAAACCCCATTTAAGGGCCCAAAAATTCTTAAACCTGAGGTCTTCTGAACAGCATATTTTGGCCAAAAATTGAATTTAAGCAAAACGCCGTATATGGTTCGATTCACCGTTAAGAGCTTAATTATTTCTGTTATAAATTTTTTTAGCCTTGAGTTGTCCCTAAAATTAGGACATAAAAAACCCCATTTAAGGGCCCAAAAATGCTTAAACCTGAGGTCTTCTGAACAGCATATTTTGGCCAAAAATGGAATTTAAGCAAAACGCCGTATATGGTTCGATTCACCGTTAAGAGCTTAATTATTTCTGTTATAAATTTTGTTAACCTTGAGTTGTCCCTAAAATTAGGACATAAAAAACCCCATTTAAGGGCCCAAAAATGCTTAAACCTGAGGTCTTCTGAACAGCATATTTTGGCCAAAAATGGAATTTAAGCAAAACGCCGTATATGGTTCGATTCACCGTTAAAAGCTTAATTATTTAGCAATAAAATACTTGAAAAAAATAGAAAAAAAATTTTGGCCAATTTTTGAAAAATTGATAAGGGGTTACATCATTAAAATTGTCAAAAATTGGCCAAAAATTTATTTTTTCTGATCTCTAAACTAAATATGCAGATTAATAAACCTTATAAAAACTAACATAGAAAGACCTTCCGAACTGAATTTAAGGCTGTTTTGGCAGAGTTATGAATATTTTAAACCTTGAGTTGTCCCTGAAATTAGGACATAAAAAACCCCATTTAAGGGCCCAAAAATTCTTAAACCTGAGGTCTTCTGAACAGCATATTTTGGCCAAAAATGGAATTTAAGCAAAACGCCGTATATGGTTCGATTCACCATTAAGAGCTTAATTATTTTGAAATAAATATGGAAACTTATTTATCACTTAAAAACCAGCACAGAATTGCTTTCCGAATTGAATTTAAGGATGTTTTGACTTTGTTATGAATATTTTAAACATTGATTTGTCCTACAAATTATTATATAAAAAAACCGAATTATAGACCCAAAAAAACCTATATTCTAAACAGCATATTTTGGCCAAAAATGGAATGACAGCCAAATGCCGTATATAGTCCGATTCAGCGTTAAAAGTTTTATTATAGACCCAAAAATACATATATTCTAAACAGCATATTTTGGCCAAAAATGGAATGTCTGCCAAATGCCGTATATAGTCCGATTCAGCGTTAAAAGCTTAATTATTTAAAATTAAAATATGGGAAACTAAAATGTTACATCATTAATTTATACAATTTTCAAAAAATTGCATTTGCTGACATTTCATTTTAGGACAAAATATGCTGTCCAGAAACCTCAGGTTTTTAGGTCCTTAAATGGGGTTTTTTATGTCCTAAATTTATGGACAAATCGATGTTTAAAAGTGTGCTATTCAAAGCAAGCAGAACTTTCCCTCTCTGATTTCTCTGGACCCTGAACATTGCACAGCCTCCGTAGGTAATTACTCAGCCTGGAGGCTGTACAGTGAAAGTGCTCAACAGAAGAGAACAATCAATATAAATATCGTTCTAAGGGGCCTTTTACTGCTACTCGTACTACTTCTCGACTACTTGAACTGGTCTCCCTTATCTGTGGGCCTACAGCCCCCGGTCTTCAACTGTCCTGGGAAATCTGGTGAAATTTTGTAATCGCCACAAAGAGCTCGTGTTGTCGCACAGCTCCAGCTCCAGATGCAGCTCCAGCATAATGGGAAGAAATTTCCACCCTGGTGCCTGCGGCGATTTCACATTACATCACACGGGCATATGTGAATTCTTAATTACATTAATCGCGATGTCCCTCGCAAGAGCTTGCATGTCCCGGTAATTGGTTTCATGTAGTCCCTCGCTGGGCCCTGGCCCTGCCCCTGCTCTCATCTGCCGGGGTAATTGCTTTCTCACATCGCTAAAAAAAAAATTAGAATCTGTATATCCGGGGATAGGTTATAAAGTAAGGTCAGGTTTTAACAGCACAACAATAAACTATTTAAGACTCGAGAGCGGAGAAGAGGAAAAAACATACAATATATAGACTTCCGATTCCCCCCAGTGTCTTAATTGATACAGGAACTTTTTACTTGAATTCCGTTCCAATGCCGGTGAAAGGCACAAGGCACGCGTCGAGCTACTACAGATCAGACCGGCTGAGAACTGGTAGCTAAACAGCTTCCTCGTTGAAACCTGAAGTAGCCGGCGAATTGGCCCTGCTGAGGAGGCAGCGTCACAGTCACGTTCTGGCTTATTAATGATTAAATAATACAGCTTTGTTGTCATCCAAGTCTTTGAGCGTGAAAACTTCACAAAGCGAGGCATAAAAATCAAGCTGCGACCGGTTTGTTCTAATAAACTGCTAACGAACACAAATTGTTTATTGCATTATTTCAATAACTGAGGGAAATTGGATGGAATCAGCCTGGGACTTTCTGCTAAATGTTTTCCAGATTCAGCTGGGACTGGGCGAGTCCCAGGCACTTACATCTGGTCTCGAATCGTAGATAAAAAACCCAAACAAATTGCTTAATTTCTTAAAAATGATTTACCCATCTGGTCTCAGCCTGGCGCCAAACACAACTTTACTCCGCACTAGTGTGCTTTTGATACCACTTAAAGCGACGCGTTTCTATTAGGCCAAAGTCTGCTTTGATTGTGGCTGGATTTTGATTTATGATCGTGGCTAAGGGCCCGTTGCCCATTGTCGGTGGCCCTGACAGAGGGTGCAAATGTCATTGAGTTGAGATTTCCCCAACCAAAGTGCATTACATAACCGGTTAGTTTTAACCTAGGCTTCAAACACGTTTTATGTGGAGCGTAGAAGTTTTGGGGACAAGACCTTTACAGAAATACACATATGTATGTAGTGGGCAGTGGCAGCCGACTTACCAACAATTCCGTACCATTTTCCTGATTTCTCGAAGCAGATCTCCTCTACGCTAGTTGCGAATTGGAACAACCCTACTGAATACCAATTGTCACAACTTGTGGCCCACAGTTCCCTGACCTCTTGATCCGCTCTTCTGCTGATCATAACCGAGCGGCAGCCACGCAGTTATCGAGCGAAATCAGATGGCGTTTTGCTCGGCGTTAATCGTCGACTTTCCTAACGGATCTCTTCTGAGTGCTACATGTCACGAAGAGAAATACAAAAATTACAGATTATGTTAATGACTCATTAGGCCTCAGCAGGCGTCGATGCAAAAATATGTGCCAAGTAAACAAATGCTTACCCCACAGCGAAGTTAAGGTAATAGCAGCAATTAGGGGAGCGATTTTTTACAGTCGTTACCCAAACTTTGGCTTTCAAAAGAGGTTACTAAGGAAGTCGTCTAGATTGAATAATACCCAGGCCGGCCAAGGGCCCTGACTTCAAGTGAATCACAGGGAGAAAAGGTGAGAAATTTTTGCCTGCGACTCCCACATGCCTGATGAAGTGTAAATCTTGTCAATTGGCAAACATTTATGCCATAATTGCCGAGAGACTGCTGCCACTCATTAAATAACCGTTTAGCCAACCCGCGTGCTTTCGTCAAATGAAAGTGAAAAGCAACGAACTCAAGAAGAATTATTATCCCGATATGGGGAGAAAGCAAAGTATTGGCGAAGTATACCCCCAAGCGGAATCTGGGGCTTTTTCGTGACATCTTCCAGCTGGGCGTCACAATAAATTCCAAGTTCTGCATTAAGAAACTTTATTGTTTTTTATTTTCCAACGCCACAATTCATGGCAGAGGCCAATCACTCGACAAGTCGATTTAATGTGGCTTTGTTTGCAAACTATTTTCGAGGGGTTACGGCTACAGAGCCGAATACAAGCCAGAGTAGAAACATCGAGGGGAAGCTGGGGCGAGCATGGGAAGAGAACAAAGCTAAGAGGGAAAGCGATTCAACAATGAACTCTAGACAGAGAACGACGAAATGAAAATGGGAACGCGAACGTGAATGCGAATAAAGCGTGGAAAGCGTTAAAAGTTCAAACGCCCCGAGCGACAAGTTAACAAGTCCCAGCAGCCATATGTCTATGGCCATTATATGTATATTATATCCATATATGTATATCGTATACGAGTATAAATAAAAGCGTTAAAATTCTTATAATACAACATATAGTCGAGTGATTTAAACCAGACGCATGATGTGTGTCCAGTCTCGAATACGGGCAAAGAATGTGGCTAAGATATTCTTACCAGTAATCACTGTGTCACACAATATGACGAAACTCTCGCCGGACAATTTAGAAATTGAAATGAAATAAGTATCAAACGCCGTTAGCTGACGAAAAGTGTTAGCAAGTGCGTCCAAAGGCCTTTGTCTTTGGCCAGGCCACTGACTTGGGCTGAAGTCAGATATTCCCGCATTTGCACAGCGGCGGCAGCTTAGAGTTGATTCCATAAATCTTACGTTTGTGGAGTGGAGCGTGTTTTTGCTTTTAATTGTCCCTTCATTACCTTCAACGCTTTCAAAAGGTTTTTAAGGCTATCAGCCGGCAATCACAGGAGTCCGATAATCGAAACATTACAATCGTTCCCAGAGCCGCAAGCGTACTGCCAGGACAGAATAATTATAAACCAAAAATATTTAAAAAACATTTTAAACACAAAAAGTGAATTACCCAAGACACTCTCTCCCATAAACAATTCGCTGAGCTGAGGCTGACAGGGGTACTGATAAGAGTCGACTGTGGCAATCTTAATGGGACCTACCGCCCTGCTGTGCACTCACATAGCCCAAACCTAATATATAGTATTGCTTACACATATTACATCCCTAGGTCATAACAAGGACTCTGTCCTATAAAATTCGAAGTGATTCATTTACCATAATTTTAAGGGAGCAACAAAGCACATCCCAGTTCGGTTATTTGGCTCATTAGAACACACGTACGCGGTAGGACGCCTTGGACCATGACTCACAAAGTCTCGACAACGTCCCCAGTCACGAATAGAAGGCAAGCCCCGTCTCCACCCAGACCAAGGCGCTCCAGGAGATGCATTTGCATGCGGAGACGAACTGTGAAACGTTCGACGACGACTGGCGCGTCATGGTTGCTGTTTGCATTGGGATCCCGGATCCCGGATCCCGGCCCCAGCAATCTGGCGGCTTCCCAGCGCGAAGTTAATTAAGGCGACAAATGGCTGGGCGTTGTCTGGGAACTATTCGTAGGCGCCCCAACCCCAATGCCTGTTTTCGCCATGCCCCTGCATTTATGCCTCGGTTTTCCCAATGCAGCTGCGTATTTAAGTGGAAAACGATCGACGAGCCCCTCCACGATCTATAGATCGGTATATAATAATATCGCTGCCTAGCCTGGCCTGGCTTAACAAAATATTTATTTAATTCCCCCTTGTTGTTTCTTCTTCTGGGACGCATCACAATAAGAGCGCGCCACGGAGGTTAATTAGTATTGCTTGTGGGAGTAGTTCTTGTCTTCCAGACAGCGGGCCTGTTTAGTGGCCAGTCCGGGGACCCCTATTGAATGCCGTAGTTGCCTTCTCGTAACAGAACAAGGAAGCCCAGTGGACCCACGCATGAAGCCGTCTCCCACTAAGAAGTGATCGTGCGACTTACTCACCTTGCTTATTAAATGTGGACAAAGCGCTCGCTGGCTCATCAATTTGCATTCGAGAATGGGAATTTAAGAAGCAAAGCAAACTCCAAATACTTTTCCGCATTAGAGGATGGCGAACAAAAACGACAGCAACGGACAGACGAAAACGAAATAAATGTGAATTAATTAAAACGTAAAGTGCAAATCACGAAGCGGACTCAGAAAGGTGTGAGCACTGGGAATGGAGGGGGCAGATGGACACAGAGACAGAGGGACGGAGGCAAAGACACCGAGAAGACGTGTGCGTGGAATTCAATATCGTTAAAAATGTCACTCAATAAAAAATAAATCTACCCCACTAATTGGATACAAATGCGAATCGTCGGAGTCGCCGGAATCGGAGGCAGGGGAGCAGACCAAATGAGGCTTCCTTCTGACGATGATTAAATACCTCGACGTACTATAAAAATCAATATTGTTTAGCAATCTCGGCACGCAAATCGCAAATCGCCAGCACGTTGTCATGGCCAGAGAAGGTGGCGGCGCAGGGCGGACTCTGCCGGGGGCTGAGGGGTGTGGTGCGGTCTGTATGGGGACTGCTCACTAATTACCAAGTGCTAAACACTCTGACGCCCGTCCCTCGCGTCTAATGTCGGTGATAATGTGGCAGTATATCCACTGGGTTGCTGCTATCACGTGTCTGCAGCCAAGCGCCAAACACTTGGACAAATTGAGTTGTTCTCCCGCCCAAAGCTGTGTCCTAGTCAGAGAACCTATTGATCCAAATATTGCTGCTTGTAATAAAATATTCAATTGCTTCCCTAAATAATGCCAATCTGTTCTGAGGTCCAGCAAGTCAGTGAGCTGACACCTCATAAACTTTTTACATCTATATACTAATTGGTATTGGAATATATTTAGATGTGCAATTGTTTGCCGTTTTATTCTAATTGCTCCGTTTGCTCTCATTTTCAGCTATCCAAAACGGAAAACGAGAGCACTCAGTTGAGGGAAATTGAAAAGTGTGGTGAGCAAACTTTTACTATCTCTGCCCTGGTTTGGTCATTGCGGGAAACAGCGACGTCATATATAAAATAAATAATGCCATACTTCTGCCGGCGGGCGACAACTATTCACAAACTGCAATCAATTGTCGGCTTTCGTTTTATTTTATCAACACATCTATTACCATTTCATTTTAATTCATCTTTGTAAGCAATGGCGTTTACTAGGAGCTTCAGCCATACCTGTTACACCCACCCATCACCTGCCCATCAATCAATCACTCCGCTTGAGGGCCCAAGTTGGGATATATCCTCATATCGCATTCATTTAGTCGCAGATAAGGCTACATAATTACTTAACATTGGCCATAGTAGTACCTACCCCCGTCCCTATAACAACAACAATAGCAGTCTTGGCTTCCGTTTGACGGGCTTAGCAGGCCCGAGCTGAGCGCGTGGCAGGCCACGTGTGCTGCCATTGTCTTCGGGGAGGAGCTCAGAAAACAGGAGGCCTGGAAAATGAGGGGAATTCGGGTGTCGGGAAAAGAAGCAAGCCATTACGGAAAAATAAAGACAAATTCCGCGAAGGTGTATATAAATAGAAAATGGATAACAAATATGCAGACGGATATCAGGTTGGGCAGGCGATTGAACGGAACCTTTAGGCCAGCATCCCGTCAGGTTCCGAAAGCCATTTAGGTCACTGGCCCACCTCGCCCATTAGGAGGTCCCACTCTTGTCTCCAAAACCGACAGTGCTGATTTCCAGTACTTCGCTTTTCGGTTTTCTTCATACCAGAGCGCTGGAGAAGAGTAAGATCCTGGCACGAAGAGATATGGAGACGAGGCCTTGCTGGCAGGGACCGAGAGAGCGACCCCTGGCAACCACAACAAAAGCACTGACAGTACAACTCTGTTATTGTTGTCAGCATTACCTTGTTGCTGTTGCTGCTGTTGACAAAGTTAAAAATCAATACCTTGGGGCTCGGGAGAGGGGTCCGCCTGGCAGGTGCCAGTGCTACTGACTCCTCTCCCTCGGTCTTCGCATCTGCTTCCTGTCAGGACTATGTTTTCAAGTGTGCGCCTTGGCCTTGTGTCGGTCATGCTTAAAGTTGCAAGGTGTCTTTGCTGCACGCTGTTATAAAAATAAGGCTTTCCAATTGCAATATTATTTATCGTAGCAATCAATAATATCGCAACTTATATTATATAATTGGTAGAATACAATTTTGACCACAACTGGACCCATGGGATGGGGAAACGAAATCCTGGCACATGTCTGGGTTCAGTCACGGAGAAGTCTCGTCCAAGTGATGCTCTTCGGGCCGTTTGAAGATTCCAAAATCGAATTCAACAGAAAACAACCGAAATCGGTCTAAACAATTATACTCGTACAGTGCCAGTGCCAGCAGCAAATAGCGGAAATCACGTTTTTACACTGCTGACGTTCAAGTGGCTAATGAATGAATGGGGCTGATGGGAAGGGGCCGAAGGGGGCTTGAAAAAGGCCGATCCAAGTCTGCTTCCGTCCGGCAGCGGACGGAAAGGGTGCTATTCCAAGAGGCCACGAGGCGGGGTGGTTGTGGGTGGACAGTGCAGCGAAGGTGTGTAAAGATTTATGACGTCGTTGCCGGCGCTGGCTTACATATGTTCTCTGCCCCCCTAACGGGTCAAAACGACAAACACAACACAAGAAGAATACCAATTCGATAGAGAACCGCAGCGGTATTTGTAGCTTTTCACCCATCCTTGCTGAAACGTGACTGCGGGGAACGTCGCGGCTCCCAAGTAGCGGGTGTTAATATTTTTATGGTCGTGTCTGCTTTGCTACCTGCACTCTACCAGCCAGCCCGCCAGCCCGCCAGCCCGCCAGCCCGCCAGCCCGCCAGCCAGATGTATTTTATTGGAAGCATGTCTCCGGGAGAATGCTTCCAGACCTGGCAGACGCAGCCGACAGCCGGCAGTCGGCAGCCTGGAAGCCAATGTGCTGCAGGGCTTTTATTGGTTTTGTAGCCGAGTCGTAAAGCAAAGTGCATCATAAATATTTACAAGCGTGCACTGCATTATGGCGACAATTCTAAATAGTCCTTTTTGGCCCCAGTCCAAAGCTACAGAATGCCAATAAAAGTAAAATCTAACAAAGGTCCAAGACGAATGAGTTGGCCAAGGCCTTACAAATTAAGCTTGAGTTCGCCTCCAAAATATATCGGTCTCATTAACCCGAGCAATTTTTGGGGCGTCCTTGCTCTGAATAGCAGAGCATGAGCCATGAGATATTTCTGCAGAGGCAGTCCCCGATCGCTTGCACTCGAACAGAATCCATTTTGGGCCATTTACGGCTGGCAGTGGCACTCAGGCGATAGCAATAACAATGACAACGATGATGACATGAATATAGCACAATGATAGTGGATGGATGTGGAGCCCTTATGAATGGCAGCAAGATAATTTGCAGCGAGAGTGACATTAAAATGCACTTGCCAAGTGGAAACGAGTACTGCGAATTGGGCAGCCGGCCAAGAGACAAGAGCCCCGTTCCCTCGGGGCAGAAACAATTGAAAGCAAAAGTGAGGATATTGAGGGACCGGGGGCTGCTTTAATGGCTAAATTCTCTCAACAGCTGGCAAGTAATTAGAAACTGACGGAGGCGGGGAATTCTATTGATGAAGTTTGCTTTGAATTTTTCAGAACATGAATTGTGACCGTCATTCGCACACAGTCTCGATGAGCCAAGAAGTTTCAGCTTCCGATGCTCGGCAACTCAAGAGGAAGTCTCAACAGCTCCATTTAAACTTTTACTTTATTTGCCTTTCTCGGGGTTTGGGCACTCCAACTTGTGTCAAAATAAAACAGGCAATTTAAAACATTGTGCTCCGGTTGGGTGCTCTTCCCTTAAAGTATTACTTCGGTCAAATAATGACTTTGTTTTATTAGAAAATACAGAGAATATTTCAAGTTCCGTTTCCCAACTTCCTATTTACATTTTTCCCAATAGCAACACCTTGTTCCCATGCCGTGCATTGCGTAAATTTCCAAAAATGGAATCGATTTCGAAAACAGAATTTGGAAAGAGGGCAAGACCAAAGTGCCAAATATTCAAGCAATTAGCCAGAGCAAGTGAGGTAAATAATTTATGTGCGGGAGCTCGAGGAACGACAAATTGAAGTTCAGGCATCGTGTCGAGGAGTCGAAACACCAAGATGAAAAATGTGTGGCTGCAATATTTTTAGAAGCGTATAGAACAGAGAACTGAGAGCCCCGTCATGGTGTGCGTGGGTGGGTCCACACACACTGGCATACCACTTATTTGTATGTATATACGTATTCACAAAAGAATATCAGAATGTTTGTGGCAACATGTGCTGGCGTATGGCTTAAATTGCTCTCGCTTGCACAGATGTTGCAATATGCAAACAAGCGGGGCAGCAGCCACCGCCAGTAGCGTCACCGAATACAAGGTGGCCCTGCTGGCCAGAGCCAGAGGAAGCGGGAGGAGTGGAGTGCACTCCGACTCCGACAGGCTGAATCGTTTCCATTTCCATGCATATTAGAGAGCACACATACTGCATTCCGGCACATCGCTCATTTCGCCTGTCGGTACTCGTAGTAGATCAGAGAAACTGCTCCCGGGGCAGCTGTGATAAAGCAATTCCTGGTCTCGTAATACAGATATTGCCTGCGATAAATGGGTAATTACACTATCCAGAGTCCAGAACAATTTTGTACTACAATTGATAAGTGTTTTGTGCCTGAATGCGATTAAGAACAATTCTTTAATAACTAAGTCCTGCAGAAAAAGCAGATTGCTGTGCCTATATATTGAAGTAAATCTGAAATAAACAAAGCTTGGCGAGTCCGTTTAAGTTGCGTCGGTTGGTGACGCAAATTTAATTAAAACTATGGATAATTCGGCTTGCTTTCAACATGCTAATTGCTGCTCCATTCCATTTTTCTCTGGTTTTGCATGGGGCCTCCGTCTCTTGTTTGGTTGCAATAATTACAACCATTGTTGGCTTTTTGTAATAGTCATTGTATACGCAACAATACGAACAGCTACAATATCGGGCTGAATAAATTATGCCCATAATCGGTGCGGTATCGGTGTGCCATTACAGTTGTCCAAACAATTCCACGCACCTGCCGTGAGTTTTCCGTTGTGACGAGTGTTCCTCGCTCAGTGTACAGTCTGTTTGAAGTTTAACGGAATGCTTCGGGCCCATCAGAGCGCATTGAAATGCATCAAAGTCACTGACACGTTAAATCAAACGTTGTTTACATTCAAGTAGATGCGCTAATGTGGAAAACTTCCGTGGTTGTTGGCTTCAAATAAAAACAACAGGTAAGCCCTGGCCTGCCTTGAGTACCAAGAGTACTAGCAGAGTACCCTGTTAGCCAAATCATTCATAATAATATGATAAACACATACTGTACTGTAGCAACGACGTTAGATTTTATTTAAAAAAGAGTTAATAAGTAATATAAAAACGCTTAACTACGAAACAAGAAATATTTTATTCCAAATTTAAGTTGGCATTCAAGAAACTTAAATAATCTAATCGAATTGAAATATTATGCAGATTGCTCTTTGTTCCGCTTCCGTCCTATTTTTTCTTAGACTAATAAATAATTTCTAACTTCTATATAACTATGCAAACATTGTTGCCTCATCTTCCATTCCATATCATCATCCTTGTAAGCTCATAAAAAATATAGTTAAATTATTACCTCTGCATTTCCGAGTTGTCTGAATAACTGAGAAAAACTCTTCTCTTTTCCCCAAAGGCCCCTCAAGTCACAAGTCACATCGAGCAGCCACAAATAAACATAAATAAAATATTACTATATGATTATCACTCGAGACACGTTTTTGCAAATCACGTTTCGCTGTGAAAACAAATTAAAAATGCAGATCTCTATGTGTCTGCGTATTATTTTTAGCCCTATTTTAATTTATGTATAGTTTCTTGTCTTCTATCTGCGAACCGCGCTTTTGCGGCTCCTATGTATTTTTTGTGCTTTTCTTTGTATAATTCGCACTCGTTGAGACTACGGAAAATACATATATATCGAATAATTACTAAAATTTACACTCAGGGGACTAAACTAAGAATTAAGCCACCTGTGGATCTCCCTGAATGAAAGTAGTAAATAAAGAAATTTATTAGAAATTGCCCAAGTCCCACAGAAATAAACAACTCAAATGTGTATGTATATTGTATACTACTCTGGTTTATTTATTTATATGCCAAGCCGTTTCGTTGGCCGCTGGCAATAGGCCAAAATAATAAAAGAGGATTTTTAAAAATAAACAGAAAGAAGTGCAATAGCCGCAACATGCGCCACCAAACAGTTGTTAATTTAAAAGTAAACAAAAACACCTAAGCGCAGTCAGCTGATTTCGTATAAATAAATTAATAATAAATAATAATATAATGATGTTAATTTAGCGCGATTCTTACACCAAGGTCAGCATCGGGAATTTTAATTGCAAAATGCAATCAAATGATTAAGCTGTTCCGATTACTTGACAATTCCCTCGTCTGTCGCCAACATATCGGCTCCATATTTCACCTAACGAGAGGGCAAAGCCATGTCGGGATGATTCCCCAGCGGCACACCCACGTTCGGCACATCCACTCGTGTTTACAGTGGGTCACCGCTAAAGAATGCAGTGCTTGCTTTTAAATTTTAAGGAAGATCTGGGACTAATAACCTATTTCCAATTGTTTCGGAATACGTCATACTAAAATGATATTTAAAAATTTTCGAGACTGCATAAATCTATTAAGTGTTCAAGTTTCCTATGACCACTTCATATTTTAATCTATATTATATGTACTTATTATCATATATATATATGGGTTTTGATGGGACTAAGCCGTATGCTCACTTTTGGCAACAACTGTCAGGGTCATTGTCCTATTGTGCTTGGTAGCTGCTGCGGCATACCTTCGTTTTTGCGACAGATCCTTAACAATAACAAAACAAACGCATCATCATAAACCAAGAAGTTTTTAACTTATGTTATATTCTGGAAAGCCACTTTCCTCTCGTTACGAGTAATCGAGCAGAATGTGCATAAAATGTAATTTATGACACTACCTTGAAGAGAGCCAAAGTGAAATCCGAGTAGGTGTCTTGGGCAGTGTCTGAGCTTCAGCGAAAGACTATCCATATGCAAATTGTCCCTTTTGTACTCCGACATGGACGCAGAGGCAGAGGCCGTCCGAACCAGATTCGCGTTTCATGTCCCACCGACCAAACCACTTTTCAATGTCAGTCGCTCGCCCACGCTCCATCCTGCGCTTCCCCTCGCTTTTGCGAGACCCGAAGCTGAATTATGTTTCCATGTGTATGTATTTCAGGCCCTGGATATGGCGTTCAATCTAAAAAACATATTTTGAATGCAATCTCATCCATAGTAAATAAAAGAGGCAACTATAATTTCTTGGACTGGCTATCAGAGCTGGTGCGCAGTAGTTGTACGGTTCTTATCGGGTTAGACAGCCGCAAAAAAAAGTGTTAAAATAAATGCTCATAAATGACTACCGAACTGGCTCTTGAATTTGTGAGTCGAAGCTTATCGAGGCGATAACAACAACCCTCCAATCATTTGGCTAACATTCACCTTCACCTCCTCGTTTCAGTTGCAAAACCACACTAGCTCAGTCACGACGAAGTGGCCGATGCGCCATTGTGATTAGCCAAAAAATAGCTAAACTTCGCCCTCGTCATGTACTTACGGGAAATGCTCTTGCTGGCCTGCCTGGTGCTGCTATCCGGCGGACTGCCGCACCTCACGTCCACTACCACTACCACCACCTTAGTGGCTGCCATGTCCATCGCCAACCAGGACTTGGAGCGCTACTTTAGACCGGGAAACGGCACCCACAGCTTCGCCGGCATCGAGGACCGTATTGCAGTGGACGTCTACAACTACGCCTTCCTCAACTGGTCCTACGTGGACCACAGCAACATTCTGTGCAGCATGGATTTTCCGCAGGAGCAAGCCCGCTACGGGGAGGGGAAGGTGCTGAACATCACTGGGCGTCTGGTGCATATCAGCGCCACGGACAATGTCAACGACGACTTTGCCTGCACTCCCTACATCAAGGGCACAATGGGAGCCCCCACACCCGAAAAGGGCGTGACCTGGATAGCTTTGGTACGGCGCGGGCGCTGCACCTTCGAGGAAAAGGTCAAGCATGTCTACCAGCAGAACGCCGCAGGAGTCATTATCTACAATGACAAGCAGGTGATGCAGCTGGAGAAGATGCAGATCAAGGGCAAGACAAGTAAGCTTAGTCGTTGTCAGCTTGGTTTGAGCCTGCTCATAAATTGAACTTCTTGCAGGAAACATAGCCGCAGTCATAACATATCAGAATATTGGGCAGGATCTGGCCATGACACTCGATCAGGGCTACAACGTGACCATCTCAATCATCGAGGGTCGACGGGGAGTTCGCACCGTCAGCAGCTTAAATCGGTAAGTTTAGAAGTGAAACAATGTGTATATTTATATTCTTACTCCTTCCATCTAAACATCTATCCTCTCAAGAAATTGAGAGTGAAACTAAACCGCAGACATTCATTACAATTCATTTACAGTTCATTCAGTCCTATCAGTCCTATTAGTTAGTAAGTCATGTAAGTTATTTTTAAGTAACAAAATGTAAAAAAAAGCTAGTACTCCCTCGTGGACATGGAGACGCCGGGGTTTGAACCCGGGACTTCTCACATGCGAAGCGAGCGCTCTACCACTGAGCTACGTCCCCATGGGATCTTCTGAGTTTAACGTAATTGTTCAACTTAAGTAATAATTTGGAAACCATAAATTGCAAACTAGAATTAACCGGAGTCAAAAAATTCTACAATCGTTAAGATTTGCGAATATAATTTTCCTATATAGAAAAGTACTGCCAGACAAAGTGGTCATGGTTTTACTGTTTAGACATCATGCTTTAATTAGTTAACTTTTAAATAATAATTTAAAGCCAATTGAAATACCTTTATGCTCTTTTCGGGAAAATATTTACGAAAAGTATCGAATAAAATTGAAAAAAAAAAGTTGGTCATCTTATGAATTGGAGACGCCGGGGTTTGAACCCGGGACTTCTCACATGCGAAGCGAGCGCTCTACCACTGAGCTACGTCCCCTTGAAAACCACTAGTGACAAAGTTCTAACTAAAGGAAACTAGAGATTTGGATATGACTCAATATAATTTTTCGTCGAATCTTGTATGCTCTTCAATTTCATTATAGATAAACTAGAAATTATTGTTGGTATGAGTCATCAAAGTTCTGGAGCATAAATATCTGTTAATAATACCAACAATTGGATGTTTTACATTTAGATTAAATTTAAAAAATAATTAGATAGTAACTAATATTTTAGGTAAAAAAAGAAAAAAATAAGTTATGCTCAGATGGAGACGCCGGGGTTTGAACCCGGGACTTCTCACATGCGAAGCGAGCGCTCTACCACTGAGCTACGTCCCCTGGCGGCGACACATTGGCCAAGCGCCGTACTTGATTACAGGCATATTCCGTCGATAAAGCAGTTCAAGCGTTGTCGATACGCCAGTCCATTCTACATCGGTAACAATGTGCATCGAAGCGATAGATAAGGCAGTTCGTTGAAGCAGTGTACAGATACCTGTAAAATGTAAAAATGTACAGAAATAACATTTTAAAATTAACAGAAATATTTAATGTTTATCAACATTAAAAATAACAGTCAGATAGTACCCCTTACATTCGTAAGCATTTATATTTTGAAGGATTTATATAATTTATTTTAAGTTGATAAATAGAGAACAACATCTTTGTAAAAGAAAGGTAAAATATAAAAAATATGTGTTAAGTCCCAAATTCTATAGATTAATACCATATTTTAAGTCTCTAGTCACAAATTAAAATGACAGAATCCGCCTCGCCTCTTTTCAGAACGTCAGTGCTGTTTGTGTCCATATCATTCATTGTGTTGATGATTATCTCGCTGGTCTGGCTCATCTTCTACTACATTCAGCGGTTCCGTTACATGCAGGCGAAGGACCAACAATCGGTAAGGAACTTGACTAAATATTTAAATTAAGTTGGAAATATTTCAATGCCTTCTTTTAATTCGCAGCGTAATCTATGCTCTGTCACCAAGAAGGCCATCATGAAAATTCCTACGAAGACGGGAAAAATCAGCGACGAGAAGGACTTGGACAGCGACTGCTGTGCCATATGCATTGAGGCGTACAAGCCGACGGATACCATTCGGATACTGCCCTGCAAGTAAGGCATTGGCTCCATAGCGCCCCATAGAACAAGCCTAATTTATTGCATCTTTCCAGGCACGAGTTCCATAAAAACTGCATCGATCCGTGGCTTATCGAGCACCGAACCTGTCCCATGTGCAAGCTCGACGTGCTCAAGTTCTACGGATATGTGGTGGGTGACCAAATCTATCAAACGCCCAGTCCGCAGCACACGGCCCCCCTTGCCGCCGTGGCTGTTGCCCATCAGCAGCCCTCCATCGAGGAGGTGGTGCCCGTCATTGTGGTGGCCTTGCCGCAGGGACAGGGGCAGCAGCCCCTCCAGCAGCTGCAGGCCAGCACTATCAGTAGCTTTGCTCCTAGTCATTACCTCCCGCGTAGTCGTAGTCCTAGCAGTAGTAACCAGCAGCAGCTACAGCCGCTCCCGTATCAGCATCAACAGCATCACCAGCAGCAGGTGGCAGCAGAGCGGGGACGCCGCAACTCTGCTCCCGCCACAATGCCGCACGCTATTATTTGTACTGCCAGCCATCAGGTGACTGATGTTTAAAATATCTGAAGCCACCCAAGTACGTCTAAGTCTAAGGTAGGACATTCTATCAACTGCATTCGGAATGGGGCAGTGAAGTAGGGTATAGCTCCCAGTTAGATCTGAGAACCTAGCAAACCAGACCAATGTTCACCATGCTCCGACAAGGCCTTGCAACGAAGCCAGTCGTAGATCCTTATCAGCCTGACCCATACATTAATTGAACTTAATTATGTCTTCAATTTGATATACTCTATGTGAATTTATATAATGCTTACGTTCGTAGACTCAATTTCCCAATGTCTCCAAGGAGACCGCAATGACTGGTTTGATCCTGGCTAGTACGCCTGAGCAGGGGTTTTGAAATAAGATCTTTGCGTTACGGATCGAGAGTAATGTAAAGGCTTTTTGGAATATTACGTATTTCACTCATTTGTAAATAAACTCAGAAACTTGAGAACCGTGTACTTAAAAGTGCTGATAAGAAGACTTCAATTTTAGTTTTACAAGAACCCCACGCACATTTATATGTATGTAAGCAACCGCTAGAAGTTTAACTTGAAAACGGAATTATGAATTAACTTAAATCGTATAGGATTTAAGGTAAATGTTTAAGTTCTCTATAAGCGTATGGATTGTCGATAAACGTAGACAAGAGAAATTACTTGCGAGTACTACAATAACTATGCCTACCTAATATACTATACCAATACCAATAATTATAAACAATGACTATATCATATAGCTGTAGCAGAAGTAACGTTAAATGCAATAATTTTTAGCAAAATGCGCGACTGTTTGCTAGTCAAAAGTCGGAAGCTCTGCCGATTACACACAGATAAATAGATATGCAAACCAATCGCACACTCAGCGCACTTACGTATTAGTGTTTACTGTAATAACGAAGGTGCCAAAGTATTTGCTTTTAGTTGTTAAAATTTAATAAAACAAGAGAAAATTCTTTTAAATTGAGTTGTAATGCTTTGTGTTCTGTGTTTATTTCCACCTATATATCAGTAGTCCTTTGAATTTGATAATTTCTGTAATTTATTTTGGTTTATTTTTCGTAGTTAAGCACCAACCTCAAACCAAGACCATGTTGATCGGTTAGAACAACTGAAGAGATATAGAGTAACTTTGCTAAGCCCCTTTGATAAATTATGGACTCAAACATTTATGAAGCCAACAAAAAATAAACATACTGAATTCTGATAATTGAAAACGCCCAAGAGTCGCCGCTTCTCTGCATCTAGAGCCGCTTGTGATCGTATCACCTTTATCCTGCTGCCGAACAGAACTAGAAGGACATTTCTTATTGCAGTTTCTAGGTAGCGAGGAGAGTATTCTGGAATACCAGCCAGACCCTCCAGAGCGGATGGCAATAGTTGATGCGGGAGGCGCCTCTGCCCTGGAACCCATGGCCGGGCAGGCTCCAGCTCGGCCCAGCGGTCTATCGGATCTCATTCGGAGCCGTGACTTTGTGATTGACTTTCCGCGAGTATTTGTCCTGGAAAGCGGCAGTGTGGTTGGAGCCCGTGAAGTGCTCTTCCCGACTCGGTTGCCCGAGCGTTCTCAGAGCTCCTTGTCGCTGAGGCAAGCCCGCGACTGGATGTGCCTAATGAGCAACAAGTTGGAGGAGCAGCAGGGTCTGCGACGTCTGCGCAAGGACGAGATGCAGCAGGTACCCCATACAGCCTCCAAAGTCTCGAAATGTCTAGCTCTTGACTGAATTCCTCCTTCCAGCAACTTCTTAGTGCGCGAGAGTCGGCGCGCCACCGGCGATCGCGGTCTGCGGATGGGCGGTACTCAACAGGATGCTTCGGGGGTCGACAGCGTCAGCCTTCTGTCCAGGGGTCGTCTGTCCAAGGACAGACCCCGCTCCAGACGGTCGTTGATGTCCCCCAAATGCGGCGCACCAGCTCCTCGCAGACCCTGCAGCAGCTTACGGACGCGTCCTACGCCCAGTCCCGACAGAGGCAGCGCGAGACCTTCGACTTCGCCAGGACGCGGCGTCGCTTCATGAGGCGCGAGAGCGACGAGATATCCTTGCGCTCACTGCCCAGGCACCCTCCTGCTCCCCAACATCCACATCGGGTGAGAGAGGCCTCGGGCGAGAGCGGCCACAGTGACCAAATCACCATTCAATTGAATGGCGAAGGTGTCGACCTCAACGAGTGATTGTAATTGCTTACGCTTATTTGGAGAACTAATTATTTAAAATATAATGTATCTATCGTAGAAAGTGTTTTAAAGTATTGTTAATGGCGGACTGTAACTAATTGGCTGGGTTCCCTCGGTGGATCTTTGTTTGGGGCAGAGGAGACTCTCGCCCTTCTCCTCACATGCCCAACTTGGGGCGAATTCCATTAGGGATTTGCGCGTGCCCTCAGCAAGGTGAAGGAACACGAAACACGGTCTGATCCCAGCCAACTGATACGTGGTTGGGCATCGAAACTCTGCAGCTCGGACCGACCAGGCAGACAGCGAGGCAGCAGAAACTGACAACGAACCGCAGACAAGCCGCCGCGATTCGACAGCTCAGGGGAGATCCACATTTTGATCCCACCGAAGGCATGCAGAGCAGAGAGCGGAGAAATAGAGCACAAGTTATGAGGATGCCGAGCGGTTGAAGTTGCCGCGGCCAACGACAGCTAATAAGAATTCATCATGTGCCGCAGCAGCGAACAGAGGGGGGCAGCACCAGGGGTAACTCCCCCAGGTGAACGCTGGACAGAGGATGGAGCAGGAAGAGGGCACGGTGAAGAAGCGTCGCCTGCACGCGCCGTAATTGCAACGCAACAGGAGGGCTCCAGATGCCTGGACCAGGAGCAAACCGAAGCAGCCCCAGATCCACTCGATGTTTATAATCTTAAAGTCTGTAATCACATTAGGACATGTAGTCGCGGCTCGGGTTCTGGCCCTTCTGCCCAAACTGTTGCAGCTCTATCACCTGACGGGGCTTCGATTCTCGGCCTCCGCAAGCGCTCCGCTGACCGCTGACTCCGCTTCTCCTCCCGACCTCCGATCTCTCATGCCAATCGATGACAGCACGTACGAGCTGGGGTCCCCTTTCGCAGATTGGAGGAGCAGCCGCGCTGTGTTTTTTTGGAGCTCTGGGCTTTGGGCACGAGGGGCGTGTCGCTAGTGGGCGTTGCACTGAGCATTCTGATAAAATTATTATATTGTCCGAGGGCCGCTGTTTTAAGGAAGCCGTGGCCAGAGCAACCCAAGAAGATATGAATGAGGTCATCAACACAAACATACCACATTTCTCAGGACTGAACATTGAATTCCCAATTAGATTTTCAAATCGATTAAGAGTTTTCAATGAGAAGTCCTCCCATGGACACTAGATGTCGCTAACAACGATATACAATCCTATGTGACTTCGAAAAGCCTTCCGAATTGAAATTAACGCTGTTTTGACTTAATTATGACTTTGACTTAATATGGGTCAAATATGCGTATAGTTGAGGTCTTCTTGAGAGCATAACTTGGCCAAAAATTAAAAGATAGCCAAATGCCGTATACTTCCCGATTCACCGTTTAAATCTTAATCAGTTGACAATCAAATATTTTAAAACTAAGAAAAAAAGTTTTGGCCAATTTTTAAAAAAATGATAAAAATTGTCCAAAATTGGCCAAAAATTTATTTTTTCTGATCTCTGAACTCAATATGCAGATTAATTAACCTAATAAAAACTACCACAGAACTGCTTTCCGAATTGAATTTGAGGCTGTTTTGACTTTGTTATGAATATTTTTAACATTGAGTTGTCCCAAAAATTAGGACATAAAAAACCGATTTAAAGAGCCAAAAATACATATCTTCTGAACAGCATATTTTGGTCAAAAATGGATTGACAGCCAAATGCCATATATGTTCCGATCCGCTGTTTTTAAGGCTGTTTGGGCCAAGTTATGGTTATTCTTAAGTTTGATTAGTTCAAAAATTAGGATATAAAAATGCCAATTTAAGGACCCAAATA